>CM043357.1:61700434-61712934 GCA_023718395.1 Leucaspius delineatus
AACCAAAGACAGTCTCAAAAACACGGTTTATTTTCAAGGAAAAAAACATTTAAAAATGTAATTTTGGTGATCAAAGATGAGTTTTAAGGGATTAAATGATTGAGTACAGGGGGAATTGGGGAGAATCAATTAATTATAATTCACTGCCATTTTGTGAATTTTAAGTAATCAATTAAAATTTTACTATTTATTTTAAAATTTAATCACAAGTATTTAGTTTTTTAGAATCTGATGAGGTAATTCAGTTAGCATGTGATGTCATCAGTTACCTACTGATCCGCAGGGATTCTCACTGTTTTCCAGGCGATCTTCCTGGATCCCGGGAGTCTCTCCAAGTCCACCATGTCGAAGCTTCGCGAGAGCTGCCGTGCGCGGATCGTAGCCGGAGAATCCTGACGTCAACACTCAAACATTCCCACTGTTAGTCTGCAGACGCTCACTCAGTAGTGTGCACTAACAGACTCTTTCATGAAGATGTGTATTTTCTTACGTTTGTAGAACTCGGAGTGTGTGTATAATGTGTGTATAGATGTAGAATAATCACAGATGCTGGACTCGAGATGCGCTTTCGACTGAACTGCAATCATTTCTTCTTAGTTTAAGACCAATAATACTGTGAAATAAAACTGACTGTAAAAGAACGCCGATGGTTGTGTGTGCTATAGTGAGTGTTTGATCTTTACACAAACTCTTCACAGCGGGTCTAAGAAATAGATTTAATAGAAATCTCTACGCAGAGAAAAAACTTTTTCATTCAAATCAAAATGGCGGACAAACAAAATGATGGAAAATTATAAAGGACAGAGAAAACTAAATTTGGATGTTTAGAATTTAAATGTTTTCAGAAGTTATGTTTTTGCAAAAATCCTTCTATCTCTGGAACACCAGGTGGCGCTGTGCTCAAACTTCTCAGGTTCCTTCAGAACATGCTGTCGATGATCCATACCAAATTTTGTGCCAATGTCAAATCGTTTATAAGATATTGCAATTTATGAAAAATTTCAAAATGGCGGACTGGTGGTTCGTCTGATCCTGGCAAATTCGGTATCCCAGATTCAGCATTGACAAGATATCCGATGAAACGTACCGAGTTTCATTTTGATCAATCAAAGTCTGGCCGAAATACAAGTGATTCGTCATGAACGAAAGGAACCAAATAATTAAATATTTATATTCCCTGTAAATTATCATTGGCTGCATTATAATGAGTTCTTAATTCAAAATATGATCACGATTGCATAGGTGGAAGTTTTCTGGGAATTTGGCTGTTAAAAGTATAACATTTAAAGCCCCTGAAATGAACGAAATGACTCGAATAAAGATTTGTTCATTTTGATGAACGAGAGAGTTGCGAACTATTGGAATACTGTACTTTTCAAAATGGCCACTACTGTAATGGGCGGAGTCTTAGTGTAAGAAGTTTTTTTTAGAACAAAAGGGTTCAAAGGTTAAAACCATCTGAAAGGCGAATATTTGAACTGGTGGTGGCGCTATAGAGTTAATCCTAGAAACCCCAAAGTTGGTCAGATTGCTATTCATTACAATCACTACATATGTGCCAATTTTCATAATTTGCATACTTGCGGTTCATACGCTGTCATGGACTCCCAGTGGAGAGGAAGAAGCCGCTCATGACTAAACTAATGAGACTTTAAAATGAAAACTGAATATTGATCAAAATACTATTCCAGCATATAAATAATTCTAAAAGAATACTGTATATAATCATTTGAAGCATTAGTCTTTATTAACTGGGAAGAATATTTGTTGCATTCTGGGAGCTGCTCATGACGACAGCTGAGGCGATTATTAAACAGACACAGAGTGCAGGTCATTATGTATTTATTAACCTCAAACCCTGATGCATAAAAATAATGAAACATTCGCTACAAAAGTTACAGAAACCAGCAAACACGGCACTGGAGTCACATGACCCAATGACACGTCATGTGACCCATCAAGCTCACCATGATAAAGAACTCCAAAGCAGATCAAACCCATGAAACATGATCGTGTGCTTCATCATCATCATCATCTACAGGATCTCTTTAACAGCATTTAATGCTCGTAATAAACACAATGATGCACATGTCGTGTCATTCTGATGATGATGATGATGATGATGATGAAGACGACATGCACTTTAAACACAGCGAAGAGTTTCTTATAAACATCCCAGAAAACCACAACATCCCGTTTTCAGACTCGGATCTCATTCATTCTCGTTAAACACAGTCTCACGAATTCCCTTTTCACTCCAGCAACAAACTGACCCGTCATCATCATCATCAGTTACACTGACAGCTGCTGATCGTGTGTGTGTGCGTGCGTGCGGGATCATGGGTAATTCACCAGCGGCTCTATTCAGGTTTCATGTTTCTATATAACTAAAACAAACATAAATTATTAATATCAGGTGGCATTTAATGCCAGTCTCACTGTCTCTCTCACACACACACACACACACACACACACACACACACACACACACACACACACACACACACACACACACACACACACACACACACACACACACACACACACACACACACACACACACACACACACACACACACACACACACACACACACACACACACACACACACACACACACACACACACACACACACACACACACACACACACACACACACACACACACACACACACACACACACACACACACACACACACACACACACACACACACACACACACACACACACACACACACGTCTTTATACTGAGCTAATGATATTTTCTATCCTCGACACCAACCCTCACAGAAACTATGCATTTCTACATTTGGAATAAAATGGTTCCGTATGTTTATTCATCCATGTGACGGAACCCTGAACTCTGACCCCTGACCACACACGACAGGAGGAGCACATGCATGTAGAACACAAACCAACACACACACTTATGTAAATGAGGTGATGTTATACACTTCTATTATTGTTGTCGATTAAAATGACTACACACACACACACAGAACACAGTAATAAGGTTTCATTTGTTAACATGAGTCCAATAACAACTATTTTTAAAGTTAATCTCAACATTTACTAATCATTTTTTAAGATCATAAGTTGAACCTGTTAATAACATTAATGAAAGAACATGAACATTTTTGCTAACTAATATATATATAAAAAGAAATCATAAATGTTTTTATGTATGTTAATGAATGATGCCAACAAATGAGAGCTTATTGTAAAGTGTTACTGAAGACATTTAACATCTTTAGAATAAAAACATAATAATAATATTAATAATAATAAAATGACATTATTTCTGAATGATTTTTATAAAAGAGGACGAGTGAAGGTTTGTCAGACTCATCGGATATGAACTGGTTGATCTCACTCGTGACCTCTGACCTAAAGCAATCATTATTTACACAGATTATTTAATATAACGGCTTTAAAGGAAGAAACTGAACAACAGAAAACGAGTCGCTGAGAGACAGACGACAGTCGCACACACACACACACACACACACACACACACACCAGTGTCCCCTGACCTCTGAGCAAGGAAGAACCGAATGAACCAGCTCTCGCTCACACACACACTCACTCAGTCCAGCTGCAGCCAATCACAGCCCAGACGGAGGATGATGATGATGGTGGTGATGATGAGGATCAGATGGTCTGGTACCCGGCGTGTGTTCTCTTCCTCCCGATCAGATACGCGATGAGGACGATCACAACCAGACCAGCCAGAGCCGCTCCGACGATGATGGGAATCAGCATGTTCTCCCGATCCACACGACACTCCTCCGCTGCACACACACACACACACACACACACACACACACACACACACACACACACACACACACACACACACACACACACACACACACACACACACACACACACACACACACACACACACACACACACACACACACACACACACACACACACACACACACACACACACACACACACACACACACACACACACACACACACACACACACACACACACACACACACACAAATTGTTATTGGTCAGTGGTGTTATTCTGTTTGTTTGATTTTGAATGTTACACACAGAACTGCAACATTAATGACTGTTTCAAACACACGTCCACCATTGGTCGGTCAGTCAGATAGCCCCGCCCTGAACTCGCGTGATTGGTTGAGTCAGAAGTCGTGTCACAGACTCTTTAGGAATCAAACTCCCAGTGACTGACTTCACCCTCATCCTTCCCTCGGGTCATTTTTAACTTTAAGATTCTAAGAATCCTCTCAGAAAACTCTTAATTTAGCTTAAAAACTTTTACGTAGGAGTCTTAGCTTAAGAGCAATTCGGGACTGATCTGAGAGCAACTCTGAGTAAGGAAAAGACAAAAACTTTTATCTTAGTAAGAAGGCGGAGTTGACCCCGTTGCTATGTATGACACAATCTTTTGAAGACTGTGATTGGTTGGTTGTCCAAGAAGGGGAAAAAAGTGATTTTAAGTATAGGGTCTATTCTAAGCCTTCACTTTGAAATTACATGCGTAATTTTTCCTATTTGACCGTTCTTACACACACACATTATATATATAAATCCTTATTTTATTAACCATGCTGTTGATTTCCTATAAGGTATTTGCTTGGCTTAGAATGATAAAAATTGTTCCACTCTTTCTAATTACACTGATTGCTGGCATGTCTATTTAAATGGTGGTTTGAATGTTGGTTTTAATGTATCAAACATGGAATTTTCCCAGTTGCCAAATATCGTAATGTAGTGATTACTTTCATTTCGGGCGCTATGGCATTTCTGCGCTGTGTTGGAGATATTAGCGTGTCTCTAAAAAGATCTGTCACAAACATGATCCCTGCATGATCTAATCTATAGTGTCTTATTAACTCACTGTCATCCATTGTCTGCAACACATTTCTTCTCCTTCTTCGTCTTTCTGCCATTTTCTCCTCTGCTAAAGAAACTCTTAAGCCTCTTAAAAGTCCTCGTCCGTGCTCCTAACAATTTTGACCTTAAGACCTCTTTTAAGGGTTAAGATGCTTTCTGAATTACTTTTTTCTTTACTAGGATTTTTTCTTTAAATTTAAGAGTAAACGCCCACATTTCTAAGAATTTTCTTAGAATTTTGTCACTAGGAGCTACTCTTTGCATTAAGATTCTTTATGAATACGGGCCCAGGACTTGACCCACGAATACACAGAATTTGTTTTAATGGATTCGAGGATTTTTTTTGGTGACCCCTTTAGGAATGAATGGAATGTGAGGAATGCTTCAGTACACAATTAATGATTGTATAATGTCTACATGTGTATCTGAATGCACACTGAAGAGAAACTGGCTTTAGGACCCAGAGGAACAGCTCATTTACTCCATACAGAGATATAAGCCCATCTAGAGTCATCAAATATCATCTTATATTTCTCCACAAGAGGTCAAAGACACACAATGCATGAAATTGTGAGTTATTTTGAATTTAAGTTGGAAGTTTAAGTTTAAATTACTATTTATTATTTATTGATCAAATCTAGTAATTTAAAGGTAAATAAAATAATAAATCTCCAAAAAAATTGCATTAAAGATATTATCAAAATGAAATAAGATAAGCTTTCTGGACGAGTATTACTTTAGGGCTTCGGGTCGTTTAGATGTGGAGGATTTACAGCGACTGTGAGCCGCGGATCACATGACACGGGTCAGTACCTGCAGAGAAGCGGTTCTCGGTGACGTTGAAGGGCTGGAGCTGCAGACTGAAGGTGTTGATGGAGAAGCTGGGAACCACAGCGAGCGTTTGCTCAGTGCTGCACATGTAGGAGCGACCCACGCTGCACTGCAGGAGGTCCAGGGAGACGTTACTCGCCTCGAACCGATCTATCAGATCATCAGAACAACATCAAACCTCATCAGCGGTGCTTTTAGGACTCAGAAACACTGTGTTTGAGTCCACAGACGGAACGTTCTGGATTATACAGTCAGGGGTGGATCAATTATCAATTAGAGGTGCAACGGGTCACAAAATTCACGGATCGGATCATTTTTCGGATCGGCAAAAATAAAATAAGTAAATAAATGAATAAATGAATGAATGAATGAATAACTGATAAAGTTCAAACATTATTAAACACAAGTGAACAGTCAGTAATAAAATAAGAACAAATACACAAATTACAAGCAGAGATGAATACTAAATAACAAGGTTAACAATTAATAATAATTAAGCCTAAATGTAAAACACCACTTTGTTCACTGCAGAAATTAAATATAGTTTCATCTTTGTTAAAGCTGTATTTTGCTGTTTTATTAACATTAATGACACAGACGACAGCTGGAATATTAGGCCACTGTCACTTTAAGACCGAAAACACCCGGTTTCTTCCTCAACTCTTCACTTGAGAGAGAACACTTGTCGAGACTAATTATTAGACAAGTATTTAGACTATTGTGTGTGTGTGTGTGTGTCAGTTCAAGAGCAAAGAAACGCGAAAGAGGAATCAATTCGGTGCTCGAGCATTATCTAAAACGTCTCTCTCTCTCTTTCAATTCAATTCAAAATGTGCTTTATCGGCATGAAGACGGTTACAATGTATTACAATCGAAGTATTGCCAAAGCATTTCTCATTTATACCGTGAATCATCATACATGTGCATATACGGCACGTACGGATCAACTGCGATCCGTTGCACCCCTAGGATCAACATGTTGATATAGGAGAAGTGTGAAAAGCCCAGACTGAACGCACTAGCACTAGCGTCTCGAGTCCTGAACTCACTCACCCGTCATGTCGGACCAGAAGGCGGAAACGATGACGGCGCTCAGATGAAACTTCTGCGTGGTCGAGTTCTGCAGCGACACACGAGACATGATCAGAGGGAGGAAGAGTCACATGACCAGAGGGAGGAAGAGTCACATGATCAGAGAGACACAGTGGATTCGAGGAGTTTTGTGGTTGAAATTTTAAAAAGTAACGAATCCTTCATTCACGGGTCAATTTGACCCCCTTAGGAATGAATGGAATGCGAGGAATGCTTCAGTACACATAGAAAAACCTAAAAATGCTCAAAATTCAAACTAAAAATGCTAAAACTTTACCAAAAACGTATTGTTGTATCAACTACATGTGTATCTGAATGCACACTGAAGAGAAACTGGCTTTAGGACCCAGAGGAACAGCTCATTTACTCCATATAGAGATATAAGCCCATCTAGAGTCATCAAATATCATCTTATATTATTATTATTGAGTTCTGCAGCGACACACGAGACATGATCAGAGGGAGGAAGAGTCACATGACCAGAGACACACACAGGGAACAGAGAGAGTCTGACCTGTGTGAAGGTGAACGTGAGGTTGGTCAGGTCCTGGGTCAGCGTGAGGGTGGCGACCGTGACCCCGCACGACCCCGAGGCTCTGGTGCTGTTGGGCTGCAGGTTCACGACCTCACTGACGCTCTGTGGGGGGTCAGATGAAGCGTCAGCGGCGGGAAACATGACCACAGCAGGACGTGAGAGTGTGTGTGTGTGTTGGATAGGTTTAGGGGTCGAGTGTGTGTGTGTTGGATAGGTTTAGGGGTCGAGTGTGTGTGTGTGCGTGTGTGTGTGTTGGATAGGTTTAGGGGTCGAGTGTGTGTGTGTTGGATAGGTTTAGGGGTCGAGTGTGTGTGTGTGTGTGCGTGTGTGTGTGTTGGATAGGTTTAGGGGTCGAGTGTGTGTGTGTGTGTGTTGGATAGGTTTAGGGGTCGAGTGTGTGTGTGTGTGTGTTGGATAGGTTTAGGGGTCGAGTGTGTGTGTGTGTGTGTGTGTGTTGGATAGGTTTAGGGGTTGAGTGTGTGTGTGTGTGTGTTGGATAGGTTTAGGGGTCGAGTGTGTGTGTGTGTGTGTGTGTTGGATAGGTTTAGGGGTCGAGTGTGTGTGTGTGTGTGTGTGTTGGATAGGTTTAGGGGTCGTATGTGTGTGTGTGTGTGTGTGTGTGTTGGATAGGTTTAGGGGTTGTGTGTGTGTGTGTTGGATAGGTTTAGGGGTTGTGTGTGTGTGTGTGTGTGTGTGTGTGTGTGTGTGTTGGATAGGTTTAGGGGTCGAGTGTGTGTGTTGGATAGGTTTAGGAGTTGAGTGTGTGTGTGTGTGTGTGTGTGTGTGTGTTGGATAGGTTTAGGGGTCGTGTGTGTGTGTGTGTGTGTGTGTGTGTGTGTGTGTGTTGGATAGGTTTAGGGGTCGTGTGTGTGTGTGTGTGTGTGTGTGTGTGTGTGTGTGTCTGTGTGTTTTGGATAGGTTTAGGGGTCGTGTGTGTGTGTGTGTGTGTGTGTGTTGGATAGGCTTAGGGGTCGTGTGTGTGTGTGTGTGTGTTGGATAGGTTTAGGGGTCGTGTGTGTGTGTGTGTGTGTGTGTGTGTGTGTGTTGGATAGGTTTAGGGGTCGTGTGTGTGTGTGTGTGTGTGTGTGTTTTGGATAGGTTTAGGGGTCGTGTGTGTGTGTGTGTGTGTGTTGGATAGGTTTAGGGGTCGTGTGTGTGTGTGTGTTGGATAGGTTTAGGGGTCGTGTGTGTGTGTGTGTGTGTGTGTGTTGGATAGGCTTAGGGGTCGTGTGTGTGTGTGTGTGTGTTGGATAGGTTTAGGGGTCGTGTGTGTGTGTGTGTGTGTGTGTGTGTGTGTGTGTGTGTGTGTGTGTGTTGGATAGGTTTAGGGGTCGTGTGTGTGTGTGTGTGTGTGTGTGTGTGTGTGTGTGTGTTTTGGATAGGTTTAGGGGTCGTGTGTGTGTGTGTGTGTTGGATAGGTTTAGGGGTCGTGTGTGTGTGTGTTGGATAGGTTTAGGGGTCGTGTGTGTGTGTTGGATAGGTTTGGGGGTCGAGTGTGTGTGTGTTGGATAGGTTTAGGGGTCGTGTGTGTGTGTGTGTGTGTGTGTGTGTGTGTGTGTGTGTGTGTTGGATAGGTTTGGGGGTCGTGTGTGTGTGTGTTGGATAGGTTTAGGGGTCGTGTGTGTGTGTGTGTGTGTGTGTGTGTGTGTGTGTGTGTTGGATAGGTTTGGGGGTCGAGTGTGTGTGTGTTGGATAGGTTTAGGGGTTGAGTGTGTGTGTGTGTGTATCACCTTGTTCAGGGACTTTGAGAGGTGTGTGATGTTGAGCTGGAGCCCCATCAGCGCCAATAGACAGATGGTGCCGTTGCCGTTGGTAACGCTGTAGTTGCCCCGGACCGGGGTGGATGGGGGGGCGGGGGGTGCGGTGGGGGCAGCTGTGGTTCTGGGTGTGTGTGTCGGGACGACGGTTGTAGACGTCTGATCAGCACTGCAAACACTCTCTATATACACACACACACACACACACACACACACACACACCTCAGTTTTAGTACACAGAATCGATGATGCAAACTTGATCAGAGATGAGACGCATTCAAGTTCTGCTGTAACTCTACAGAGTCATTACCCAGACCAGCAGAGCACACACACACCAGAGTCGAGACCTGCGCACACACACACACACACCAGAGTCGAGACCTGCGCACACACACACACACACACACACTGCTCCCGCACGCAACATTCGTGTTTTGTCCTAAAAATCTGACATCTCAGTTCATCTCGATCTCAGTAACCTGAGGTGTTATCAGTGAAGCTGAAGCACAGTTAGTCCTTCATCACGTCAGCACTCGGTCGGTTATAATCAGAGGAGGCGAGGGGACTCTCTTAAAGGCTTCTGATTGGCCATCGCGTTCAAGAAATCAACATGTACGTCTGTGATTGGCTATATAGATCAGCGCTGCAAACATGTTATAAACAGAAACTTGTTCTGGCCTGTAAATCATTTCTATTTTGTTTTAGTTGTTCTTGTTGCTTTTGTGCAACATATGAATAATAATTTAACCCTGGGACCTTGATGTTGCAAGTGTGTGTGTGCGCGTGAGTGTGTGTGTGAGAGAGAGTGTGTGTGCGCACGTTTGTGTGTGTGTGTGTGTGTGTGTGTGTGTGTGAGAGAGTGAGAGTGAGTGTGTATGAGCGAGTGAGTGTGTGTGAGAGAGTGAGTGTGTGTATGAGCTGTGAGTGTGTGTGTGTGCGCGTGAGTGTGTGTGTGTGTGTGTGTGTGTGTCAGTCTTGTGTGTGTCAGTCTTGTGTGTGTTACATCTGTCAGCTGCAGGTGTCCTCATCTTCCAGCAGAGGGCAGTCTAGTCCCTCACTGTTTCCACAGACTCTGTTATTCCCGGACTTGATTTCCCAGAAGCCTCTGCTCATTATTAGAGTGTCTGTCTCAGCTGTGTCTCGTTGCATTTGATCATCACTGTATTTAAATGCCTTTTGCCTTCAGTCAGTGTGAAGTCTAGTGTGTTTGATTTGGCTCACACTCTCGGTCAGCATTTTAAGCAGTTGCTGGTTTCTTTACATCGCTCTGTTACATATGCAAGAGAGAGTACACATGTTAATTCTCATGAGAGCCTTTTGTTTTCTCGAGGGGTAGCGCAGACCTGCTGGCACCCGCCTTACACTCTCATTAGAGCATTAGTAGAGCATCAGTAGAGCATTAGTAGAGTGGTAGGGTTAGGGTTACACCGTGTCCTGACTACACGCGACGCGATAAAATTCCAGCGACAGGCAGTGTGTCTGTCCACACTAGACGCGACTGTGAGACGCCACAACGTCAATCAAAAATCACAGCCAATCAGAACAGCGTGTGGGCGGAGTCTCGCAGCGAGTGCACAACACTAGAGAGTAAACTTGACGGCACTCGCAAGAAGTAGCTACATAATCTAGGGCTGTCAACTTTAGCCGTTTAGTCGACTAATCGGTCGATGCCGTCTTGGTCGACTGACATTCTCATTGGTCGACCAGTCGCATAATTTTTATTTTTTTTTCACCAATAAAGAAATTTTCATTGATTTACTCCTTGATATTTATTCCTTTTATAAGCAGTTATATATTACTGTATTCTAAATATAATTAGCCTATGTTTTATCCCCAACTTTAAATGCTTTAATTTAGGCTATTTATAACAGCGCCACAGTTTAGCGCACCACGTAGAACACTCGGGAACCGCACCTGTGGCTGCACTGCTGCTTCGCGCTCAGTGAGGAATATAGGTAGACATTCAGACATGATAGTGACACATTCAGAATTAATAGTAAACTACAGAACAGCGCGAGCGGGAAGCGGCGCACCTCACGCGGGCAGGGCTTATATGCTCCTAACGGACACTGCACTATAGTGATGTAAAACACACACAGTCTGTTAACTTAAGCAATACTTTTAAGTCTAATATTTTTCTGACTAACAAATTACTGACACAGTAAAGGGTAGATTTAAATACAGAAAAACAACATTTAAATAAAGGAAAAAACGAAATTTAAATAAAGAAAAAACAATTTATATACAGAAAAAACGAAATTTAAATAAAGAAAAATGAAATTTAAATAAAGAAAAAACGAAATTTAAATAAAGAAAAAAATTAAATTTAAATAAAGAAAAACAAAATTTAAATACAGAAAAAACGAAATTTAAATACAGAAAAAACGAAATTTAAATTTAAATAAAGAAAAACGAAATTTAAATAAAGAAAAACGAAATCAAGTTAGCCTAAATTAAAAACGGGATCCCAGGTGTCAATAAAAAAACAAAAAAAAACGTTTTTTCGTTGTTGTTTTATAAATGCTCTATGACAATTGTTTAATAAATGTTCAATCAAAATGCAAAACATCGTGTCTTTTTTTCTTTTTGTCGACTAATCATTGCGCAGGACAGGACTTTGGTCAACTAAGCATTTCTTTGGCCCTAGTAGAAACCGTTTCTAAATTAGAATCGTCGCGTGTCGCCGTCGCTCCTGGTTAGGACACACACTCTGATTAACATGGAAAAGAACCTTTTATTGCGTGTCGCGGCGTCGCGTGTGGTTAGGACACAGGGTTAGACATGTAGTTGCAAAGTTACTAATAAGTCAGCAGAATGTGTTAAAGGGACCATCAAAATAAGTGTTACCAAAACACTCTTCTACACCGTTCCCCCCATGTGCTCTTACTGAGGGGGGTGTAGACTTATGCACAATCTGTTACTGTGTTTCCTGCATGAGTCAGCACTGAGCATCAGATTACCCAGCAGCCCCAGCAGTCACACACACATGAAAGACCAATTTAATAACCAGTTCAACCGGTTGATGAAAAGAACCCGTTCAAAAGGCTGGTTCCCTCAGAAGTGGGAGGAGTTTGAGGACCACATGATGTCCCTGACCTGAAACACGTACCGTCTCTGCTGAGGTTAGCTGTGGTCATGTGACCCTGTCCCCTGACCCCTGACCTGAAACACGTACCGTCAGAGCTGAGGTTAGCAGTGGTCATGTACGCCTCCATCCGCAGGTCTGAGAAGGTGACGTTCACTCCTGCGCTCAGACTGATGGATGAGGAGCTCAAACACCTGTAGGTGCTGTTCACCCGCGCTGAGATCTCGGAGGAGTTCGTCGTCACGGATACGACCCCTGCAGGCAGAAACACACGTGAAACTGTGTATGTGTGTGTGTGTGTGTGTGTGTGTGTGTGTGTGACC
>CM043357.1:61717934-61720434 GCA_023718395.1 Leucaspius delineatus
AGCGATAAACACCGCGGACTGAAGCCTGCGCACTGAACACGGGTGCTGTGAGTCTATATGAGTGATTTTATCAGCTCATAAACGGACTTATGATGTTTCCTCGGTGTCTGGCAGCAGATTCACTGTGTCATGAGGCAGAATGTTCCAGTCATGTGATGTGAGCGCTTTAGCCCCGCCCCTCGCGAGTCACGTGACGGCGCTCGCTCTGCTGCGTGTGTATAAACACTGGCGACAGGATTACAGACGCGATCACTGTGTTTACTGTACAAGAGACAATAGAGTACAGCCTGTCATAAAGTGTTCAGTGCATGTTGCTGTTAAGGAAAAACGACAAACTTTACGCTGTTTTCTTCTAGAAACAAACTCTGTTGCATTATTTTCCTGTTATCTCTGTAAAGCTGCTTTGAAACCCTCTGTGTTGTAAAAAGCGCTGTATAAATAAAGCTGACTGACTTTAACAATATAATAATAAATGATTGATCATGATTTAATTGATTAACATAAATAAGAAAATGTATTAAAAGATAATACAAATGTTATAAATAAAATAAATCTAACATAGGCTATAGTGAGTGGATAAAAATATAAACAAATATTTTAAATGTAATTTATTTTACACATATTTATGTTAAATTCAGCTTTAAAGACAATAGTGTCATTATTCTCATCCAATTGTGTCAGCGCAGCAAAATCTGTATTATTACGGATATTAAATGTCTTTTAAGCCCCAAGTAAGCAAGTGACAAAGCTAATAAACTGTGAATCTTCAATCCAGTCGCTTTGATATGAGCATCTGCCACAAGCATGAAGATAAACGTGTGTTTGAGGAAGTGACTCGTACCACAGGAAGAGTGGTTTGACCTTTGACCTTCTATAGACACTGACTCATCTCTACATCTCTGTCCTATAATCATAAACCACGCATGATTCAGCCTGAACCTCTAATGAAGGCTTGAGTCTCTCAGAATATCACAGAGTAACTAGTGTGTTCAGTTCAGATGTGTGTGTGTGTGTGTGTGTGTGTGTGTGTGTCACGCTCTCGGCTGTAATTTGTTTCTTCAAGGAATTACTCCGTGAATGAGGCAGAAAATCACATTAGTCCAGGAGAGTTTGGAGAATCGAGACGAACTGAACTGAGTAACCAGTGTGTTCAGCTCAGATGTGTGTGTGTGTGTGTGTGTGTTTGGAGAATCGAGACGAACTGCTTCACTGGACGTGCAGAAACAAGCAACACACACCCAATACACTCACAGGAACACACTCGTGTTTCACCACTGAACCCACAGCATTAAACAGAAGTTAGTGAAGATCATCTTGGCATTTTGACATTATTGTTGATGTTGACTAGAGAAAGCCTGAGTGTTTGAAGGGTTTAAGTATCATCATATACACACAATGAGGAATATAATGGCAAAAAAACAAAGTACACTCATAATATCTTAATTAAATATGATTTATTCTTTCATATCTTCGCCCGCTTACAAAGAATAGAATCCTCTGCTCTACAAAACTGTGTGTGTGTCAGAATACAGGTGATCACACAGACACACACGCTCGCTCACACTGACACACACACTCACAAACACATACACACTAACTCATACACGCACGCACTCTCTCATACTCACACACACTCTTGCGTTATCAAAAGAATCATTTCTGTCTATCATGACGAGTTTGAGAGGCTGCACTGAGTCTCAGCAGTGTGTGTGTGTGTGTGTGTGTGTGTGTGTGTGTGTGTGTGTGTGTCTGTCTGTGTGTGTGTGTGTGTGTGTGTGTGTGTGTTGGTGTGTGTGTGTGTGTGTGTGTGTGTGAAATCCTGTCTGGTTTCCGTTGCCTGAGCGGGTAACTGTCAAACCCTGCAGCGTCAGAACTCGCATCATCAACATGATTCTGGCATCATGACGACCGAAGTCTAAAAGAAACACACGTAACGTGGCGCTACAGTAGAAGAGACGCGACACACACACTAAACATAAAGTCCAAGAACAACAAACACAAAGAAAAGTGCATCTCATTCGCAAATCGCAATCATGCTAGAGTGGCTCAGCGTCCCAGAAGGCCGAGCGTCAGTGAGCGTCACGCGCCGGGTCGGCCCAGAAGCCCTTGCGGAGGGAGACAGGAGCTCAAGCCACATAGTGGTACTGGTTGGCGTTCTCTTTGTCCCGCTCCATGTAATCCCGGTCGATCAGCGACTCGATGCGCTTCTTCAGGTCCGCCGGCTGAACAGAGAGAGAGCAGGGGATCATGGGAGTTATGAGAACACACGGAGGCTTAATTTTGAATATACAAATAAGAAATGTTGGAAAGAAGGACACTTTTAAACACGATACTAAACCACCAGTAGGTGGCGGCAGCAGACCGTCTTAATGAGCGAGTCATTGAGTCATTCAAACGATTCATTCAAATGGCTGATTCGTACAGGAATGGGGCAGCTGTTTATGAATGAGTCATTGAATCTTTGACTCAACCGATTCGTTCAAAACGCTGAATCATTCGG
>CM043357.1:61727934-61742934 GCA_023718395.1 Leucaspius delineatus
ACAAAAATCTTATAAACCTATAATTAGTCAAATAATTGAAAGAAAATAATTCTTATGATAAAACTTTTTTTCTCCCTGAAATATAAGCATCCCACAATTATTGGAACCCGTGGTTTAATACCAGCTCTGGCTCCTCTCCTGTAAGCGCCTCAGATCAGTGTCATGCTGGAAGATCATAGAGTGCCCTGAAATAATCACTTTAAATCTATCTGAGCGCAAACAACAGTTCATGTCTGATTTTGTTGCTGAATATGCTATTGAAATATAAGTTTGGTGAGTTGTTGAGATGTCAGTATTTGTCGACACTCACCGATGAGCTCGGCGGGTTTGTTGGGTCTCTTGTTGATGAAGTTCTCGAAGGCTTCCTTCATGGCGTTGATGAAGGTGTCGTTCCTCTGGAAGCAGCGCTGGCTCACCAGGTCCATCTTATCCTTGAAGTCCAGCAGCTCCTGAACCATCTCCTTATCCTTCTCTGGAGAACTGACGATCTCCCCGCCGGAGCTCTGCGGGAGGAGCGGCACGCGGAGTCAGAGTTAGAGGAACTTTACGCTCGCTCTCAAAACGAGAAACTTTACATTCGCTCTCAAAACGAGAAACTTTACGTTCGCTCGCAAAACTAGAAACTTTACGTTCGCTCGCAAAACTAGAAACTTTACGTTCGCTCGCAAAACTAGAAACTTTACGTACGCTCTGAAAACGAGAAACTTTAGGAAACGAGAAACTTTACGTTCGATCTGAAAACGAGAAACTTTAGGAAACGAGGAACTTTACGTATGCTCTTAAAACGAGAAACTTTAGGAAACGAGGAACTTTACGTATGCTCTGAAAACCAGAAACTTTAGGAAATGAGGAACTTTACGTTCGCTCTGAAAACGAGAAACTTTAGGAAATGAGGAACTTTACGTTCGCTCTGAAAACGAGAAACTTTAGGAAACGATGAACTTTACGTTCGCTCTGAAAACGAGAAACTTTAGGAAACGAGAAACTTTAGGAAACGAGGAACTTTAGGAAACGAGGAACTTTAGGAAATGAGGAACTTTACGTTCGCTCTGAAAATGAGAAACTTTAGGAAACGAGAAACTACGTTCGCTCTGAAAACGAGAAACTTTAGGAAACGAGAAACTTTACGTACGCTCTGAAAACGAGAAACTTTAGGAAATGAGGAACTTTACGTATGCTCTGAAAACGAGAAACTTTAGGAAATGAGGAACTTTACGTATGCTCAGAAGAACGAGAAACTTTAGGAAATGAGGAACTTTACGTATGCTCTTAAAACGAGAAACTTTAGGAAACGAGGAACTTTACGTATGCTCTGAAAACGAGAAACTTTAGGAAATGAGGAACTTTACGTTCGCTCTGAAAACGAGAAACTTTAGGAAACGATGAACTTTACGTTCGCTCTGAAAACGAGAAACTTTAGGAAACGAGAAACTTTAGGAAACGAGAAACTTTAGGAAACGAGGAACTTTACGTTCGCTCTGAAAATGAGAAACTTTAGGAAACGAGAAACTACGTTCGCTCTGAAAACGAGAAACTTTAGGAAACGAGAAACTTTACGTACGCTCTGAAAACGAGAAACTTTAGGAAATGAGGAACTTTACGTATGCTCTGAAAACAAGAAACTTTAGGAAATGAGGAACTTTACGCTCTCAAAACGAGAAACTTTAGGAAAAGAGAAACTTTACGTATGCTCTGAAAACGAGAAACTTTAGGAAATGAGGAACTTTACGTATGCTCTGAAAACGAGAAACTTTAGGAAACGAGGAACGTAAAATTCGCTCTGAAAACAAGAAACTTTAGGAAATGAGGAACTTTACGCTCTCAAAACGAGAAACTTTAGGAAAAGAGAAACTTTACGTATGCTCTGAAAACGAGAAACTTTAGGAAATGAGGAACTTTACGTATGCTCTGAAAACGAGAAACTTTAGGAAACGAGGAACTTTACGTATGCTCTGAAAACGAGAAACTTTAGGAAATGAGGAACTTTACGTATGCTCTGTAACGAGAAACTTTAGGAAACGAGGAACTTTACGTATGCTCTGAAAACGAGAAACTTTAGGAAATGAGGAACTTTACGCTCTCAAAACGAGAAACTTTAGGAAACGAGAAACTTTACGCATGCTCTGAAAACGAGAAACTTTAGGAAATGAGGAACTTTACGTATGCTCTGAAACGAGAAACTTTAGGAAACGAGGAACTTAACGTATGCTCTGAAAACGAGAAACTTTAGGAAATTAGGAACTTTACGCTCTCAAAACGAGAAACTTTAGGAAACGAGAAACTTTACGTATGCTCTGAAAATGAGAAACTTTAGGAAATGAGGAACTTTACGTATGCTCTGAAACGAGAAACTTTAGGAAACGAGGAACTTTACGTATGCTCTGAAAACGAGAAACTTTAGGAAATGAGGAACTTTACGTATGCTCTGAAAACGAGAAACTTTAGGAAATGAGGAACTTTACGTATGCTCTGAAAACAAGAAACTTTAGGAAATGAGGAACTTTACGCTCTCAAAACGAGAAACTTTAGGAAACGAGAAACTTTAGGAAACGAGAAACTTTACATATGCTCTGAAAACGAGAAACTTTAGGAAATGAGGAACTTTACGTATGCTCTGAAACGAGAAACTTTAGGAAACGAGGAACTTTACGTATGCTCTGAAAACGAGAAACTTTAGGAAATGAGGAACTTTAAGTATTGCTCTGAAAACGAGAAACTTTAGGAAATGAGGAACTTTACGTATGCTCTGAAAACGAGAAACTTTAGCAAACGAGGAACGTAAAGTTCGCTCTGAAAACAAGAAACTTTAGGAAATGAGGAACTTTAGGAAATGAGGAACTTTACGCTCTCAAAACGAGAAACTTTAGGAAAAGAGAAACTTTACGTATGCTCTGAAAACGAGAAACTTTAGGAAATTAGGAACTTTGCGTATGCTCTGAAAACGAGAAACTTTAGGAAATGAGGAACTTTACGCTCTCAAAACGAGAAACTTTAGGAAACGAGAAACTTTACGCATGCTCTGAAAACGAGAAACTTTAGGAAATGAGGAACTTTACGTATGCTCTGAAACGAGAAACTTTAGGAAACGAGGAACTTAACGTATGCTCTGAAAACGAGAAACTTTAGGAAATGAGGAACTTTACGCTCTCAAAACGAGAAACTTTAGGAAACGAGAAACTTTACGTATGCTCTGAAAACGAGAAACTTTAGGAAATGAGGAACTTTACGTATGCTCTGAAACGAGAAACTTTAGGAAACGAGGAACTTTACGTATGCTCTGAAAACGAGAAACTTTAGGAAATGAGGAACTTTACGTATGCTCTGAAAACGAGAAACTTTAGGAAATGAGGAACTTTACGTATGCTCTGAAAACAAGAAACTTTAGGAAATGAGGAACTTTACGCTCTCAAAACGAGAAACTTTAGGAAACGAGAAACTTTAGGAAACGAGAAACTTTACATATGCTCTGAAAACGAGAAACTTTAGGAAATGAGGAACTTTACGTATGCTCTGAAACGAGAAACTTTAGGAAACGAGAAACTTTACATATGCTCTGAAAACGAGAAACTTTAGGAAACGAGGAACTTTACGTATGCTCTGAAACGAGAAACTTTAGGAAACGAGGAACTTTACGTATGCTCTGAAAACGAGAAACTTTAGGAAATGAGGAACTTTACGTATGCTCTGAAAACGAGAAACTTTAGGAAACGAGGAACGTAAAGTTCGCTCTGAAAACAAGAAACTTTAGGAAATGAGGAACTTTAGGAAATGAGGAACTTTACGCTCTCAAAACAAGAAACTTTAGGAAAAGAGAAACTTTACGTATGCTCTGAAAACGAGAAACTTTAGGAAATGAGGAACTTTACGTATGCTCTGAAAACGAGAAACTTTAGGAAATGAGGAACTTTACGCTCTCAAAACGAGAAACTTTAGGAAACGAGAAACTTTACGCATGCTCTGAAAACGAGAAACTTTAGGAAATGAGGAACTTTACGTATGCTCTGAAACGAGAAACTTTAGGAAACGAGGAACTTAACGTATGCTCTGAAAACAAGAAACTTTAGGAAATGAGGAACTTTACGCTCTCAAAACGAGAAACTTTAGGAAACGAGAAACTTTACGTATGCTCTGAAAGCGAGAAACTTTAGGAAATGAGGAACTTTACGTATGCTCTGAAACGAGAAACTTTAGGAAATGAGGAACTTTACGCTCTCAAAACGAGAAACTTTAGGAAACGAGAAACTTTACGTATGCTCTGAAAGCGAGAAACTTTAGGAAATGAGGAACTTTACGTATGCTCTGAAACGAGAAACTTTAGGGAACGAGGAACTTTACGTATGCTCTGAAAACGAGAAACTTTAGGAAATGAGGAACTTTACGTATGCTCTGAAAACGAGAAACTTTAGGAAATGAGGAACTTTACGTATGCTCTGAAAACAAGAAACTTTAGGAAATGAAGAACTTTACGCTCTCAAAACGAGAAACTTTAGGAAACGAGAAACTTTACATATGCTCTGAAAACGAGAAACTTTAGGAAATGAGGAACTTTACGTATGCTCTGAAACGAGAAACTTTAGGAAACGAGGAACTTTACGTATGCTCTGAAAACGAGAAACTTTAGGAAATGAGGAACTTTACATATGCTCTGAAAACGAGAAACTTTAGGAAACGAGGAACGTAAAGTTCGCTCTGAAAACAAGAAACTTTAGGAAATGAGGAACTTTAGGAAATGAGGAACTTTACGCTCTCAAAACGAGAAACTTTAGGAAACGAGGAACTTTACGTATGCTCTGAAAACGAGAAACTTTAGGAAATGAGGAACTTTACGTATGCTCTGAAAACGAGAAACTTTAGGAAACGAGAAACTTTACGTATGCTCTGAAAACGAGAAACTTTAGGAAATGAGGAACTTTACGTATGCTCTGAAATGAGAAACTTTAGGAAACGAGGAACTTTACGTATGCTCTGAAAACGAGAAACTTTAGGAAATGAGGAACTTTACGTATGCTCTGAAAACGAGAAACTTTAGGAAACGAGTAACTTTACGTATGCTCTGAAAACCAGAAACTTTAGGAAATGAGGAACTTTACGCTCTCAAAACGAGAAACTTTAGGAAACGAGAAACTTTACGTATGCTCTGAAAACGAGAAACTTTAGGAAATGAGGAACTTTACGTATGCTCTAAAACGAGAAACTTTAGGAAACGAGGAACTTTACGTATGCTCTGAAAACGAGAAACTTTAGGAAATGAGGAACTTTACGTATGCTCTGAAAACAAGAAACTTTAGGAAATGAGGAACTTTACGCTCTCAAAACAAGAAACTTTAGGAAACGAGAAACTTTACGTATGCTCTAAAAACGAGAAACTTTACGTTCGCTCTGAAAACAAGAAACTTTAGGAAACGAGGAACTTTACGTTCGCTCTGAAAACAAGAAACTTTAGGAAACGAGGAACTTTACGTTAGGGATGTTAACCGATGACCGTTTGACCAATGGTTGACCGTATCAACGTTAACCGATCAAAGTTGTCGGTAGCCGGTAAAAAAAAAAAAGTGATCTCTAAATTAGGCTATTATAGACAGTGGACTAAACCCTACTACAGTTAGCCATCTCATTCCAAGATCTTTTTGTGTGAAGTTAACAAATCCCTCACACTCAATTTTTCATAACTCGCCTGTTTGTACTTAATAAACCAATAAAAACATTTGGTGCGAGGTCACAGCTTGGGTTTGCGCGCTCACAAGGTTTGCGAAAAGTAAAGGCTACAGGCTAAAACACTCGAGGTTAGAGCCAGGACAGACGACAGGATGAAGCGTGCAAAGAAAAGTAGTGTGTGGGACCATTTCACCAAAAAGAATGACACAGATGTAAGTTGCAACTTGTGTGATACAGTGCTTAAATACAGTAGTAGCACATCATCTATGATGTATCACCTGAAAACGCGACACCCGCAAGCCTCTTCGGGTGAGAAAGGTAGCCAAAGCCAACCTACCGTGTCATCTTAGCCTTGGCCGGTGCGTCTTTTACGCATTCTGAAGGTGCCTGTTTTATCCATTGGTTTAATCGTGTTGCAGTCTATTAGGCAACATTCCGCATAAGATGGGCTTAAATTTGGAAATACATTACATCTACATTTCAGTGGTAACAGATAAGGTGATGATGATCATCATCTTTCTTTATTATTGTTAGCACTACCTCAAACTAAAGTGGCGTCTCTTCGGAGCTGTCATTTTCTTAAATGAGCCGCGGCAATGTTTCAAATGAGCTTCTAACGCCAGACAAGCGCCTTTATTTTCAACGCGATCACCTTGTACCCAAACCATTTTGAAACTAAGGAGCCATTTGTCCTCCGATTACATACAAGCTCCTCGGCGCCGCGTTTGCGGGACTCATGTTTTGCGCTGTAGGGGATTTAAAAAAAGTGACGTGAGTGGAAGGGCGGCGCTGGGGCAGTGAGTGTGTGTAAGCAGGGGGCAGTGTGTGTGTGAGCGGGAGACAGTGTGTGTGTGAGCGGGAGGCAGTGTGTGTGTGAGCGGGAGGCAGTGTGTGTGTGTGAGTGGGAGGCAGAGCGGCAGAGAGATGCGACAGAGTTGCGAAATTGCAGGCGCGGCTCGAAATGGCTGTTATTTCAAATAGCGTAGCATCTTTTAAACTAATCGTTTACCCGGTTTCAACCGGCTAATGAGGCTCGGTGGTCGGTCAAGAACATTTGTAGTTTTCGCCATCCCTACTTTACATACGCTCTCAAAACGAGAAACTTTAGGAAACGAGAAACTTTGTGTTCGTTAAGAAAACAAGAAAATTTACGTTTGCTCTTAAAACAAGAAACTTTGTGGTCGGAGCTAAGTGTGTGTTCATAAGCTGGAAACACTCAACAGAGAGCGCTCAGCATGTGAGTGTGTGTGAGTATGAAAGCGCTCAGCATGTGAGTGTGTGAGTATGAAAGCGCTCAGCATGTGAGTGTGTGTGAGTATGAAAGCGCTCAGCATGTGAGTGTGTGTGAGTATGAAAGCGCTCAGCATGTGTGTGTGTGAGTATGAAAGCGCTCAGCATGTGAGTGTGTGAGTATGAAAGCGCTCAGCATGTGTGTGAGAGTATGAAAGCGCTCAGCATGTGAGTGTGTGTGAGTATGAAAGCGCTCAGCATGTGAGTGTGTGTGAGTATGAAAGCGCTCAGCATGTGTGTGTGTGAGTATGAAAGCGCTCAGCATGTGTGTGTGTGAGTATGAAAGCGCTCAGCATGTGTGTGTGAGAGTATGAAAGCGCTCAGCATGTGAGTGTGTGTGAGTATGAAGGCGCTCAGCATGTGTGTGTGAGAGTATGAAAGCGCTCAGCATGTGAGTGTGTGTGAGTATGAAAGCGCTCAGCATGTGTGTGAGAGTATGAAAGCGCTCAGCATGTGAGTGTGTGTGAGTATGAAAGCGCTCAGCATGTGTGTGTGAGAGTATGAAAGCGCTCAGCATGTGTGTGTGAGAGTATGAAAGCGCTCAGCATGTGAGTGTGTGTGAGCATGAAAGCGCTCAGCATGTGTGTGTGAGAGTATGAAAGCGCTCAGCATGTGAGTGTGTGAGAGTATGAAAGCGCTCAGCATGTGAGTGTGTGTGAGTATGAAAGCGCTCAGCATGTGAGTGTGTGAGAATGAAAGCGCTCAGCATGTGTGTGTGAGAGTATGAAAGCGCTCAGCATGTGAGTGTGTGAGTATGAAAGCGCTCAGCATGTGAGTGTGTGAGAGTATGAAAGCGCTCAGCATGTGAGTGTGTGTGAGTATGAAAGCGCTCAGCATGTGTGTGTGTGTGAGTATGAAAGCGCTCAGCATGTGAGTGTGTGTGAGTATGAAAGCGCTCAGCATGTGAGTGTGTGTGAGTATGAAAGCGCTCAGCATGTGAGTGTGTGAGTATGAAAGCGCTCAGCATGTGTGTGTGAGAGTATGAAAGCGCTCAGCATGTGAGTGTGTGAGTATGAAAGCGCTCAGCATGTGAGTGTGTGTGAGTATGAAAGCGCTCAGCATGTGTGTGTGAGAGTATGAAAGCGCTCAGCATGTGAGTGTGTGTGAGTATGAAAGCGCTCAGCATGTGTGTGTGAGAGTATGAAAGCGCTCAGCATGTGAGTGTGTGTGAGTATGAAAGCGCTCAGCATGTGAGTGTGTGAGTATGAAAGCGCTCAGCATGTGTGTGTGAGAGTATGAAAGCGCTAAGCATGTGTGTGTGTGAGTATGAAAGCGCTCAGCATGTGTGTGTGTGAGTATGAAAGCGCTAAGCATGTGTGTGTGTGAGTATGAAAGCGCTCAGCATGTGAGTGTGTGAGTATGAAAGCGCTCAGCATGTGAGTGTGTGTGAGTATGAAAGCGCTCAGCATGTGTGTGTGTGTGTGTGTGAAAGCGCTCAGCATGTGTGTGTGTGAGTATGAAAGCGCTCAGCATGTGTGTGTGAGAGTATGAAAGCGCTCAGCATGTGTGTGTGAGAGTATGAAAGCGCTAAGCATGTGTGTGTGTGAGTATGAAAGCGCTCAGCATGTGTGTGTGTGAGTATGAAAGCGCTCAGCATGTGTGTGTGTGAGTATGAAAGCGCTCAGCATGTGTGTGTGAGAGTATGAAAGCGCTAAGCATGTGTGTGTGTGAGTATGAAAGCGCTCAGCATGTGTGTGTGTGAGTATGAAAGCGCTCAGCATGTGTGTGTGTGAGTATGAAAGCGCTCAGCATGTGTGTGTGAGAGTATGAAAGCGCTCAGCATGTGAGTGTGTGTGAGTATGAAAGCGCTCAGCATGTGTGTGTGAGAGTATGAAAGCGCTCAGCATGTGAGTGTGTGAGTATGAAAGCGCTCAGCATGTGTGTGTGAGAGTATGAAAGCGCTAAGCATGTGTGTGTGTGAGTATGAAAGCGCTCAGCATGTGTGTGTGAGAGTATGAAAGCGCTAAGCATGTGTGTGTGTGAGTATGAAAGCGCTCAGCATGTGTGTGTGTGAGTATGAAAGCGCTCAGCATGTGTGTGTGTGAGTATGAAAGCGCTCAGCATGTGTGTGTGAGAGTATGAAAGCGCTAAGCATGTGTGTGTGTGAGTATGAAAGCGCTCAGCATGAGTGTGTGTGAGTATGAAAGCGCTCAGCATGTGTGTGTGTGAGTATGAAAGCGCTCAGCATGTGAGTGTGTGAGAGTATGAAAGCGCTCAGCATGTGTGTGTGAGAGTATGAAAGCGCTCAGCATGTGAGTGTGTGAGTATGAAAGCGCTCAGCATGTGTGTGTGAGAGTATGAAAGCGCTAAGCATGTGTGTGTGTGAGTATGAAAGCGCTCAGCATGTGTGTGTGTGAGAGTATGAAAGCGCTCAGCATGTGAGTGTGTGTGAGTATGAAAGCGCTCAGCATGTGTGTGTGAGAGTATGAAAGCGCTCAGCATGTGAGTGTGTGAGTATGAAAGCGCTCAGCATGTGTGTGTGAGAGTATGAAAGCGCTAAGCATGTGTGTGTGTGAGTATGAAAGCGCTCAGCATGTGTGTGTGAGAGTATGAAAGCGCTAAGCATGTGTGTGTGTGAGTATGAAAGCGCTCAGCATGTGTGTGTGTGAGTATGAAAGCGCTCAGCATGTGTGTGTGAGAGTATGAAAGCGCTAAGCATGTGTGTGTGTGAGTATGAAAGCGCTCAGCATGAGTGTGTGTGAGTATGAAAGCGCTCAGCATGTGTGTGTGTGAGTATGAAAGCGCTCAGCATGTGAGTGTGTGTGAGTATGAAAGCGCTCAGCATGTGTGTGTGAGAGTATGAAAGCGCTCAGCATGTGAGTGTGTGAGTATGAAAGCGCTCAGCATGTGTGTGTGAGAGTATGAAAGCGCTAAGCATGTGTGTGTGTGAGTATGAAAGCGCTCAGCATGTGTGTGTGTGAGTATGAAAGCGCTCAGCATGTGTGTGTGTGAGAGTATGAAAGCGCTCAGCATGTGTGTGTGAGAGTATGTAAGCGCTCAGCATGTGTGTGTGTGTGAGTATGAAAGCGCTCAGCGTGTGTGTGTGAGTATGAAAGCGCTCAGCATGTGTGTGTGAGAGTATGAAAGCGCTCAGCATGTGAGTGTGTGTGAGTATGAAAGCGCTCAGCATGTGTGTGTGAGAGTATGAAAGCGCTCAGCATGTGTGTGTGTGAGAGTATGAAAGCGCTCAGCATGTGAGTGTGTGAGTATGAAAGCGCTCAGCATGTGTGTGTGAGAGTATGAAAGCGCTCAGCATGTGTGTGTGAGAGTATGTAAGCGCTCAGCATGTGTGTGTGTGTGAGTATGAAAGCGCTCAGCATGTGTGTGTGAGAGTATGTAAGCGCTTAGCATGTGTGTGTGTGTGAGTATGAAAGCGCTCAGCATGTGTGTGTGTGAGAGTATGAAAGCGCTCAGCATGTGAGTGTGAGAGTATGAAAGCGCTCAGCATGTGAGTGTGTGTGAGTATGTAAGCGCTCAGCATGTGTGTGTGTGTGTGTGTGTGTGTGAAAGCGCTCAGCATGTGTGTGTGAGAGTATGAAAGCGCTCAGCATGTGAGTGTGTGTGAGTATGTAAGCGCTCAGCATGTGTGTGTGTGTGTGTGTGTGTGTGAAAGCGCTCAGCATGTGTGTGTGAGAGTATGAAAGCGCTCAGCATGTGTGTGTGTGAGTATGTAAGCGCTCAGCATGTGTGTGTGTGAGAGTATGAAAGCGCTTAGCATGTGTGTGTGTGAGTATGTAAGCGCTCAGCATGTGTGTGTGTGAGAGTATGAAAGCGCTTAACATGTGTGTGTGTGAGTATGTAAGCGCTCAGCATGTGTGTGTGTGAGAGTATGAAAGCGCTCAGCATGTGTGTGTGAGAGTATGAAAGCGCTCAGCATGTGTGTGTGAGAGTATGAAAGCGCTCAGCATGTGTGTGTGTGAGAGTATGAAAGCGCTCAGCATGTGTGTGTGTGAGTATGTAAGCGCTCAGCATGTGTGTGTGTGTGTGTGTGTGTGTGTGAAAGCGCTCAGCATGTGTGTGTGAGAGTATGAAAGCGCTCAGCATGTGTGTGTGTGAGTATGTAAGCGCTCAGCATGTGTGTGTGTGAGAGTATGAAAGCGCTTAGCATGTGTGTGTGTGAGTATGTAAGCGCTCAGCATGTGTGTGTGTGTGTGTGTGTGTGTGTGTGAAAGCGCTCAGCATGTGTGTGTGAGAGTATGAAAGCGCTCAGCATGTGTGTGTGAGAGTATGTAAGCGCTCAGCATGTGTGTGTGTGTGAGTATGAAAGCGCTCAGCATGTGTGTGTGAGAGTATGTAAGCGCTTAGCATGTGTGTGTGTGTGAGTATGAAAGCGCTCAGCATGTGTGTGTGTGAGAGTATGAAAGCGCTCAGCATGTGAGTGTGAGAGTATGAAAGCGCTCAGCATGTGAGTGTGTGTGAGTATGTAAGCGCTCAGCATGTGTGTGTGTGTGTGTGTGAAAGCGCTCAGCATGTGTGTGTGAGAGTATGAAAGCGCTCAGCATGTGTGTGTGAGAGTATGAAAGCGCTCAGCGTGTGTGTGTGAGAGTATGTAAGCGCTCAGCGTGTGTGTGTGTGTGTGTGTGTGTGAAAGCGCTCAGCGTGTGTGTGTGTGTGTGTGTGAGTATGAAAGCGCTCAGCATGTGTGTGTGAGAGTATGAAAGCGCTCAGCATGTGAGTGTGTGTGAGTATGAAAGCGCTCAGCATGTGTGTGTGAGAGTATGAAAGCGCTAAGCATGTGTGTGTGTGAGTATGAAAGCGCTCAGCATGAGTGTGTGTGAGTATGAAAGCGCTCAGCATGTGTGTGTGTGAGTATGAAAGCGCTCAGCATGTGAGTGTGTGAGAGTATGAAAGCGCTCAGCATGTGTGTGTGAGAGTATGAAAGCGCTCAGCATGTGAGTGTGTGAGTATGAAAGCGCTCAGCATGTGTGTGTGAGAGTATGAAAGCGCTAAGCATGTGTGTGTGTGAGTATGAAAGCGCTCAGCATGTGTGTGTGTGAGTATGAAAGCGCTCAGCATGTGTGTGTGTGAGAGTATGAAAGCGCTCAGCATGTGAGTGTGTGTGAGTATGAAAGCGCTCAGCATGTGTGTGTGAGAGTATGAAAGCGCTCAGCATGTGAGTGTGTGAGTATGAAAGCGCTCAGCATGTGTGTGTGAGAGTATGAAAGCGCTAAGCATGTGTGTGTGTGAGTATGAAAGCGCTCAGCATGTGTGTGTGAGAGTATGAAAGCGCTAAGCATGTGTGTGTGTGAGTATGAAAGCGCTCAGCATGTGTGTGTGTGAGTATGAAAGCGCTCAGCATGTGTGTGTGAGAGTATGAAAGCGCTAAGCATGTGTGTGTGTGAGTATGAAAGCGCTCAGCATGAGTGTGTGTGAGTATGAAAGCGCTCAGCATGTGTGTGTGTGAGTATGAAAGCGCTCAGCATGTGAGTGTGTGTGAGTATGAAAGCGCTCAGCATGTGTGTGTGAGAGTATGAAAGCGCTCAGCATGTGAGTGTGTGAGTATGAAAGCGCTCAGCATGTGTGTGTGAGAGTATGAAAGCGCTAAGCATGTGTGTGTGTGAGTATGAAAGCGCTCAGCATGTGTGTGTGTGAGTATGAAAGCGCTCAGCATGTGTGTGTGTGAGAGTATGAAAGCGCTCAGCATGTGTGTGTGAGAGTATGTAAGCGCTCAGCATGTGTGTGTGTGTGAGTATGAAAGCGCTCAGCGTGTGTGTGTGAGTATGAAAGCGCTCAGCATGTGTGTGTGAGAGTATGAAAGCGCTCAGCATGTGTGTGTGAGAGTATGAAAGCGCTCAGCATGTGTGTGTGTGAGAGTATGAAAGCGCTCAGCATGTGAGTGTGTGAGTATGAAAGCGCTCAGCATGTGTGTGTGAGAGTATGAAAGCGCTCAGCATGTGTGTGTGAGAGTATGTAAGCGCTCAGCATGTGTGTGTGTGTGAGTATGAAAGCGCTCAGCATGTGTGTGTGAGAGTATGAAAGCGCTCAGCATGTGTGTGTGTGAGAGTATGAAAGCGCTCAGCATGTGAGTGTGAGAGTATGAAAGCGCTCAGCATGTGAGTGTGTGTGAGTATGTAAGCGCTCAGCATGTGTGTGTGTGTGTGTGTGTGTGAAAGCGCTCAGCATGTGTGTGTGAGAGTATGAAAGCGCTCAGCATGTGAGTGTGTGTGAGTATGTAAGCGCTCAGCATGTGTGTGTGTGTGTGTGTGTGTGTGTGAAAGCGCTCAGCATGTGTGTGTGAGAGTATGAAAGCGCTCAGCATGTGTGTGTGTGAGTATGTAAGCGCTCAGCATGTGTGTGTGTGAGAGTATGAAAGCGCTTAGCATGTGTGTGTGTGAGTATGTAAGCGCTCAGCATGTGTGTGTGTGAGAGTATGAAAGCGCTTAGCATGTGTGTGTGTGAGTATGTAAGCGCTCAGCATGTGTGTGTGTGAGAGTATGAAAGCGCTCAGCATGTGTGTGTGAGAGTATGAAAGCGCTCAGCATGTGTGTGTGAGAGTATGAAAGCGCTCAGCATGTGTGTGTGTGAGAGTATGAAAGCGCTCAGCATGTGTGTGTGTGAGTATGTAAGCGCTCAGCATGTGTGTGTGTGTGTGTGTGTGTGAAAGCGCTCAGCATGTGTGTGTGAGAGTATGAAAGCGCTCAGCATGTGTGTGTGTGAGTATGTAAGCGCTCAGCATGTGTGTGTGTGAGAGTATGAAAGCGCTTAGCATGTGTGTGTGTGAGTATGTAAGCGCTCAGCATGTGTGTGTGTGTGTGTGTGTGTGTGTGAAAGCGCTCAGCATGTGTGTGTGAGAGTATGAAAGCGCTCAGCATGTGTGTGTGAGAGTATGTAAGCGCTCAGCATGTGTGTGTGTGTGAGTATGAAAGCGCTCAGCATGTGTGTGTGAGAGTATGTAAGCGCTTAGCATGTGTGTGTGAGAGTATGAAAGCGCTCAGCATGTGTGTGTGTGTGTGTGTGTGTGTGTGTGAAAGCGCTCAGCATGTGTGTGTGAGAGTATGAAAGCGCTCAGCATGTGTGTGTGTGAGTATGTAAGCGCTCAGCATGTGTGTGTGTGAGTATGTAAGCGCTCAGCATGTGTGTGTGAGAGTATGTAAGCGCTCAGCATGTGTGTGTGTGTGAGTATGAAAGCGCTCAGCATGTGAGTGTGAGAGTATGAAAGCGCTCAGCATGTGAGTGTGTGTGAGTATGTAAGCGCTCAGCATGTGTGTGTGTGTGTGTGTGAAAGCGCTCAGCATGTGTGTGTGAGTATGAAAGCGCTCAGCATGTGTGTGTGAGAGTATGAAAGCGCTCAGCATGTGTGTGTGAGAGTATGAAAGCGCTCAGCGTGTGTGTGTGAGAGTATGTAAGCGCTCAGCGTGTGTGTGTGTGTGTGTGTGTGTGAAAGCGCTCAGCGTGTGTGTGTGAGAGTATGAAAGCGCTCAGCATGTGTGTGTGAGAGTATGAAAGCGCTCAGCATGTGTGTGTGAGAGTATGTAAGCGCTCAGCATGTGTGTGTGTGTGAGTATGAAAGCGCTCAGCATGTGAGTGTGAGAGTATGAAAGCGCTCAGCATGTGAGTGTGTGTGAGTATGTAAGCGCTCAGCATGTGTGTGTGTGTGTGTGTGAAAGCGCTCAGCATGTGTGTGTGAGTATGAAAGCGCTCAGCATGTGTGTGTGAGAGTATGAAAGCGCTCAGCATGTGTGTGTGAGAGTATGAAAGCGCTCAGCGTGTGTGTGTGAGAGTATGTAAGCGCTCAGCGTGTGTGTGTGTGTGTGTGTGTGTGAAAGCGCTCAGCGTGTGTGTGTGTGTGTGTGTGAGTATGAAAGCGCTCAGCATGTGTGTGTGAGAGTATGAAAGCGCTCAGCATGTGAGTGTGTGAGTATGAAAGCGCTCAGCATGTGTGTGTGAGAGTATGAAAGCGCTCAGCATGTGAGTGTGTGTGAGTATGTAAGCGCTCAGCATGTGTGTGTGTGTGTGTGTGTGAAAGCGCTCAGCATGTGTGTGTGAGAGTATGAAAGCGCTCAGCATGTGTGTGTGAGAGTATGAAAGCGCTCAGCATGTGTGTGTGAGAGTATG
>CM043357.1:61751543-61754043 GCA_023718395.1 Leucaspius delineatus
ACGCGGCTCACTCTGACAGCACTGAGTTTGAGTCGCTTATAACGTGCATTTGAAAAAACAACACGCGTCAAACATCTTTACAAACACGAGACGCATTTATGAACCTCTTGTCCAACAACAGACAACACTAATAACATGCCTTTACTCCAGACTCACTTCATGAGGACAGCTGAGCTCCTCCTGTGAGATGATGAGCTTCTGACACAGAATAAGGCAGGGGCATATGGCGTGTGTGAGTGTGTGTGTGTGTGTGTGTGTGTGTGTGTGTGTGAGATTCGCCCTCTGGTGTTCAGGGGATATGTGGTGTGTGTGTGTGTGTGTGTGTGTGTGTGATTACCTCTGGTGTTCAGAGGGGTATGTGGTGTGTGTGTGTGTGTGTGTGTGTGTTCAGAGGGGTATGTGGTGTGTGTGTGTGTGTGTGTGTGAGTGTGTGTGTGAGACACCCTCTGGTGTGTGTGTGTGTGTGTGTGTGTGTGTGTGTGTGTGTGTGTGTGTGTGTATGTGAGAGACACCCTCTGGTGTTCAGAGGGGTATGTGGTGTGTGTGTGTGTGACGACCTCTGGTGTTCAGAGTGGTATGTAGTGTGTGTGTGTGAGACAACCTCTGGTGTGTGTGTGTGTGTGTGTGTGTGTGTGTGTATGTGTATGTGAGAGAGACACCCTCTGGTGTTCAGAGGGGTATGTGGTGTGTGTGTGTGTGTGTGTGTGAGACACCCTCTGGTGTGTGTGTGTGTTTGTGTGTATGTGTATGTGAGAGAGACACCCTCTGGTGTTCAGAGGGGTATGTGGTGTGTGTGTGTGTGTGTGTGAGACACCCTCTGGTGTGTGTGTGTGTGTGTGTGTGTGTGTGTGTATGTGTATGTGAGAGAGACACCCTCTGGTGTTCAGAGGGGTATGTGGTGTGTGTGTGTGTGTGTGTGTGTGAGACACCCTCTGGTGTGTGTGTGTGTGTGTGTGTGTGTGTGTGTGTGTATGTGTATGTGAGAGAGACACCCTCTGGTGTTCAGAGGGGTATGTGGTGTGTGTGTGTGTGTGTGTGAGACACCCTCTGGTGTGTGTGTGTGTTTGTGTGTATGTGTATGTGAGAGAGACACCCTCTGGTGTTCAGAGGGGTATGTGGTGTGTGTGTGTGTGTGTGTGAGACACCCTCTGGTGTGTGTGTGTGTGTGTGTGTGTGTGTGTGTGTATGTGTATGTGAGAGAGACACCCTCTGGTGTTCAGAGGGGTATGTGGTGTGTGTGTGAGATGACCTCTGGTGTTCAGATGGAGCATTTACTACCGATCAGCCGTTACACTAACAACTGATCCACTTTTGTGTCCTTGGGGTCGACAGCTTAAAAAAAACGTATTTCTGGGTTGTTAAGCTTGTTTGCTGTACACCTCGTCACAAGCAGCTTTTAGACATTGTTTTGTTTTTTTGTTATAAGTCAGAAATGGCAAGGAGGCAGCATCACACAATACAGAGTCAATGGAGACGGTTGGATTGTTTCCCCCCCGGTGTGGGCGTGGCCTAAATGTGCTCTGTCTCCATGGGATTTTTACTTCTGGAACCGACGGTCGAGTCGCCTCTCCACTGCACACGACAAACGACAGCTGTCGGACCGGAAGTCATTCACTTCCAATGGAGAATAGAACAGCAGCTGTGTGGAGTTCCGATCACATGCACACATGTGGGATCCGATTTGAGCTTCGGATGCGCTGACATTTTTTAACTTCTGCGGCTGGACCGGATGCGACCGGCCGACCGGATGTGATGTATTATAATCAAAACTATGATCGCGAAGCAAGAATTACCAATATTTTAACACTTTAACGTTAGTCTGTAAACGCTATTTCTGTAAAATGGCGGTTATTAATGATAATTGCAGAAATTATTACTTTAAAATTATTAAATCAATATTTATGTTGATTAGCTCAATAAAATCTACTATGTTTTTATTTTAGATGTATTGAGGGTCATTTGTTTTGTGTGGATATATTCATGCATGCATTACATTCATTAAAATCATTCACCACCAATTTCAAAGTTGCGTGCGACTGCCACTAGGGGGCGAAATGCGACAGTCGTATGCGAATGTAGTGTGCATTGGAAAGGCAGTTTCCGGCTCTATTGCGCGCTGACATCATCATCTGAGCGGCCAATCACCTGCAGGTCTGAGAGCATGCCCAGTAGACTCCTCAGCAGACTGCGGTCCACCGTCTCCCCGTTGCGCTCGCGCTCGATCTGCTCCAGGATCCCCTCCACCGTCCGACTCTGAACGCCACTGTCGCTCACGATGTGTGTGCGGAACAGCTCCAGCCCCGTGTCCCTGAACACACGCATGTGTTACTATAGCAACACCAGCTCCGTTAACCATTAAATAAAACTAGTAAAAAAAAACTGAAAAACATACGGTACTTGAAATAAAAGCTTTAACTGAAATTTTTATTTTTTAATAATAAAGAAAAAAATTATAATTAAAGTGACAAAAGCACACAACAAAATAACAAAATTAAAATAA
>CM043357.1:61761543-61851543 GCA_023718395.1 Leucaspius delineatus
TCTCACACTCACTCTCACACTCACTCTCACACTCACTCACTCACACTCACTCTCACACTCACTCTCACACACACACACACTCACACTCACTCTCTCTCCCACTCTCACACTCACACTCACTCTCACACTCACTCACTCACTCACTCACTCACTCACTCACTCACTCACTCACTCACTCACTCACTCTTTTTTTTTTTTCAATTCAAAATGAGCTTTATTAGCATGACTGTGTAACACAATGTTGCCAAAGCATCAACATATATAAATAATAAAACAAATAAAACATATATGTATAGATCATGTCATATGTAGCAAAGTAAATATAAATAAATAGATAAATAAACACAATCTATCCTAATAAATGAATAAATACAGTGGGTCTCTCTAGAGAATTAGCTGACTCTGGCGTTGTGAATAGCTAACACATATTTAGCCGCGAGTGCAGCTGTACTATCATCTTCTCCCAGTAAGAAGAACATTTTCTCAGTGTCACTCAGTTCAGAGAATGATGGAATCAAGATTTCAAATCTGGGCAGAAAGGTTTCTCTTATACTGGAGTATCTGGAGCAGAAGAGCAGAAAGTGTTCCTCATCCTCGATGTGCTGTAGGTCACAGTGTCTACAGATCCTCTGCTCTCTCTCTGTCCACACACACACACACACACACACACACACACACACACACACACACACACACACACATCCTCGATGTGCTGTAGGTCACAGTGTCTACAGATCCTCTGCTCTCTCTCTGTCCACACACACACACACACACTCATCCTCGATGTGCTGTAGGTCACAGTGTCTACAGATCCTCTGCTCTCTCTCTGTCCACACACACACACACACACACACACACACACACACACACACACACACACACACACACTCATCCTCGATGTGCTGTAGGTCACAGTGTCTACAGATCCTCTGCTCTCTGTCCATGTTAGTCTACGTCTTCCTCTCTCTATCTCTAGATCATGGTCACTTAATCTGTATTTGGAGAGGATTTGTCTTTCTTTAAAATGTTTAATAAATAGATAACTGGCCAATTTAGTGGTTCTATTGAGGGTCGAGTAACATTGGAGTTTATTCTGGAGGGCAAAATGTGCTTTTAGTGATTCATCATGAGTGACTTTTAGATGTTTGTGGATTTCGTTAATGATAGGTTTGGGGTTGATGGGGAGTATATTCTGATGGAATATACACTCACTCACTCACTCACTCACTCACTCACTCACACTCACTCACTCACTCACTCACTCACTCACTCACTCACACACTCTCTCTCACTCTCACTCTCTCTCTCACTCTCACACTCTCACCGTCTGTCTGCAGTGGTCCTGCCAGCATCGGTTCATCCTCTTCAGGAAGGACAGGCTGTCCAGCGACTCTGTGCGACACTGTTAAGGGCTGCTTTATCGTCTACTGATGATCTACGACACACACACACACACACACACACACACACACACACACACACACACCAGCTGACGGAGCAAAGCAAGCGTTATCTGTGAAGCACAGCTGGCAAACACACACTGATGAAGGATATTCCCTGAACTGATGGATCTGAGCTCGAACGTGGTCTTCACACACTTGACGAAGCTGCTTGTATAACATGGGCGACACTTTATACGAGCACAGATTCTCCACGGCCTGCGGAGACAAAAACACACACACACACACGTGGGTGAGGAATCATGGGTAACTGGTATGAACACCAGATGATAATCTCACATTCTAAAATAAAAGCACATCTGCAAGTCAAGAACTGCTCAATATAGTGACATTGACTGACAAAACACACTTTGGCTTGTTCAGTCTGTGTTTAGGCAAACAGTCTGTACATTTATTATATTTCAATCAAATAATAACAATTGAGTAAATGTGCTTTCTGTGTCCATTTTCATTCCTCTTTGAAATGATGACACTACAGTCACATAGACATCATACATAAAACATAAAACACCTGTTCACACTTTACTGTACAATTACTGATATATAAAAGTTTGGAAACATTAAAAAGTGTTAATGTTTCTGAAAGAGTCTCTTCTGCTCACCAAAGCTGGGTTTATCTGTGAGCAGAATACACACTTACAGAAACTTTTGACCGATAGTGTGTAATATGGTCAAAATCAGCATTGGCGAGAATATGAAACAGCGTCACTCGAGACTCGACAGCTGGCCGGTCACACGTTTATGAATTCTAACAATGCATGAACGTGAACGCCGCTCGGGACAGCTGACGGTCAGCGCTGCATCGCCACGCAAGATCAAACCCTGATCATTTAAATATTCAAGCGCAAGAAGACGTGAAAGGAGTTCATTCCGTTACTCTTCGCGCTTTGGGTTTAAAAAAGGTATTATTATTTTTATTAGATCAGTGCATTCGCTCTTAAAGTGACGGCAGCCTAATATTCCTGATGCTGTCTGTGTTTTTAATGTTAATCAAACAACAATAAAAATCTGAATCGCTCCCACAGCATCTCTCAGCACACACACACACACACACACACACACCTGGTAGAGTTCCTCCAGGTTATACTGGATGGAGGTGCTGTTCTGAATCGCTCCCACAGCATCTCTCAGCACACACACACACACACACACACACACACACACACCTGGTAGAGTTCCTCCAGGTTATACTGGATGGAGGTGCTGTTCTGAATCGCTCCCACAGCATCTCTCAGCACACACACACACACACACACACACACACACACACACACCTGGTAGAGTTCCTCCAGGTTATACTGGATGGAGGTGCTGTTCTGAATCGCTCCCACAGCATCTCTCAGCACACACACACACACACACACACACACACACACACACACACACCTGGTAGAGTTCCTCCAGGTTATACTGGATGGAGGTGCTGTTCTGAATCGCTCCCACAGCATCTCTCAGCACACACACACACACACACACACACACACACACACACACACACCTGGTAGAGTTCCTCCAGGTTATACTGGATGGAGGTGCTGTTCTGAATCGCTCCCACAGCATCTCTCAGCACACACACACACACACACACACACACACACACCTGGTAGAGTTCCTCCAGGTTATACTGGATGGAGGTGCTGTTCTGAATCGCTCCCACAGCATCTCTCAGCACACACACACACACACACACACACACACACACACACACACACACACCTGGTAGAGTTCCTCCAGGTTATACTGGATGGAGGTGCTGTTCTGAATCGCTCCCACAGCATCTCTCAGCACACACACACACACACACCTGGTAGAGTTCCTCCAGGTTATACTGGATGGAGGTGCTGTTCTGAATCGCTCCCACAGCATCTCTCAGCTTCAGCCACGTGTCCTCGGTGTAGCTGTCAGTCAACTTCGGTCTGTCTGTGAACACACACACAGAAACAAACACACAGAAACACAAACACGCACGCACACACACACACACACACACACACACACACACACACACACACAGAAACACATCCACACACAAACACACAGAAACAAACACACAGAAACGCATCCACACACACACACATCCACACACAAACACACAGAAACAAACACACAGAAACGCATCCACACACACACACACAGAAACACATCCACACACAAACACGCGCACGCACACACACACAGAAACAAACACACACAAACGCATCCACCCACACACACACCATACTGTTTAATATATAGTTTGATTTCAGCAGTAGCTGACAGATGTGATCAGGCTTCCTGCGACTGACACACAGATTCATCACTAACAGCTCTGGCGTTAGTTCTAGCTCTAGTTGAGTGAAACTCACCTTTAAAGTTCTTTATGATCAGTTTCTTAGACGCTCCTGCTTTGGCTGGTTTGGTGAGTCCATTAAAGTTCGATTTCTGATTGTGCTGAATGTCTTCTGCCATAATTTGATCTTGGTTAATATTATTCACACATGAAATATCATAAACGCAGAGAGTGACTCGATCTCTGTTAGCTGTTAGCTATCAAAACACACAGCCAAACTAGAACCTGAGCCATGGAAGCGGCTCCAAACCCTCGTGGAGTGAGTTCGGCTTCTGCTGTGGATCGACACGACACACGCCTACACACACATGAGCAGATATTCATCAGATAATAATCATATTTACTCCATATTCACTCTGACTGATCCGCGCCGCGGCGAGCTGCATAACAAGATGGCAAACAAACAGCGAATCTGCCGCCGGAGAATCAGCAGGCAGACAAACACACACCTCGCTTCAAAGAAACTTCTACAGAATAAAACATAGATTTAAATAATTAAATAAAAAATTAAACTCGAAACCATGACTTTACGTCATAAGTTGGACTTTTATGACTGATGATTTCGACTTTTTATCTCATAATGTTGACCTTTTTGGTTATATGTATGATTTGTGACCGTTTCCATTTTTTATTTCATGATGACTTTAAAAAAAAAAAAAAAAACTTTTATTTTATAAGTATGACTTAGTATGCCATAATTTAAACTTTTTATCTCATAATTATGACTTTTAAGTCACAATTTCGACACACTTTTCACGTCATAATAACAAGCTCAACTGACTGAAATATTGTTTTTGTTGACAAACTTTAACACAATAGTTAGTCTTCATATGTTTTCTTCAGCTAAACCTTTTAATTACATAGCAGAATCGTGTTATAATAAACCACAATTTGATATATATATATAACCGATCTTTAATGTTGCTTAAACTGAGGTACTTTATTAATATTTCCATTTGTGGAAAGTGCAGAATGGTCTCCAAAACTGCGTGTTCACTGGTGTAAACAGGAAGTGCTGGCGTGACGTCAGCGGGTCTGCAGTGAAGCCAAGCACGCGCGCAAAGGGATGTGAGTTGATTTGGGTAAATAAATAAAAAATAGTTATTTCAATTTAGTCGCTTGTATAATATAATGTTTATAACGCATATATACACGTAATAACGCGTCTTGAATAATCTATAAACGAGTGAATGGATTAGCAGCTGCGCTAGATCGAGGGTTTCTCACACACTAGTGTTTTCACAGCGCACACTACACACTTCACTACTGGACTTCACTACACACTTCACTACTGGACTTCACTACACACCGGATGGCCTTCGTGTTCTGCTGCGAGTGTGTTTTACTGTAGACAGCAGCATTTCTGCTGAATGTGTCACTAGGCGACATTATAAACACTGACTGACTGACTGAGTGTGTGTGTGTGTGTGTGTGTGTTCTTGTTCCAGCTGCACTGGGTCAGAGGTCAGAGGTCAGGATGGCGCACATCACACTCAATCAGTACCTGCAGCAGGTGAGTCCGTGCACTGCCGTGTGAAGGGTCACTGGAGCTCCTCTTCTGCTATAATGTGTGTGTGTGTGTGTGTGTGTGTGTATGTTCTGGAAGGTTCTGGAGGCCATAGACAACAGAGACGGGCCGTTCTGTGCAGAGATGCTGTCCTTCAAACACCCGCATGTGGCCAACCCTCGCCTGCAGGTGAGTGTGTGTGTGTGTGTGTGTGTGTGAGAGAGAGAGAGTGTGTGTGTGAGAGAGAGAGAGAGAGAGAGAGAGAGTGTGTGTGTGTGTGTGTGAGAGAGAGAGTGTGTGTGAGAGAGAGAGAGTGAGAGAGAGTGTGTGTGTGAGAGAGAGAGAGAGAGAGAGTGTGTGTGTGTGTGTGTGTGTGTGTGTGTGTGTGTGTGTGTGTGAGAGAGAGTGTGTGTGTGTGTGTGTGTGTGAGAGAGAGAGAGAGAGAGAGTGTGTGTGTGAGAGAGAGTGTGTGTGAGAGAGAGAGAGAGTGTGTGTGTGAGAGAGAGAGAACGAGAGAGTGTGTGTGAGAGAGAGAGTGTGTGAGAGAGAGAGAGAGAGAGTGTGTGTGTGTGTGTGTGTGTGTGTAGCTCACAGATGCATGATTACTAACGTGTGTGTGTGTGTGTGTGTGTGTGTGTGTGTGTGTGTGTGTGTGTGTGTGTGTCACAGCTGTGCAGTCCGGAGGAGAAGTGTCAGCAGCTGCTGGAGCCGCCGTACGACGAGATGGTGGCCGCTCACCTCAGGTGCGAATTGCGATTCTTTTATCTTTTTTTTTCTTTTTTTATACTTTATTTTAAGGATTTTTCAAGTTAAAACACAGAACAAACAGCACTGGCTCGGACTATACACTCAAGAAAGAGGAAGAAAGCTGCATAACAGTCTAGGTGTCCAGAGGGGAGACGTCACTGAGTCGTCAGCAGAACCCCTTTCAGGAGAATCAGTCCTCAAAACTCGGAGTCTTTCCATCCGTATGACAGAGATCATGTCCATAATCCACATCTGGAAGGGTGATCTCCAGCACTCGTCTCTTAGCCACGCCCACGGCCAGCATTCGGGACTGTTGCGCTGCTCCCGCTGTGAGAAGCCGAAGACGGAGAGTTCAGCGTCCGGTGGGAGAGGCTTACTGTGAGCCTTGGAGTCCCAGCCAGAAATGCCTGACCAAAATCCAAACAATAAAGGGCAAAACCAGAAAGCATGAGAGGCTGTATCCTCTGCCAGCGTACACCTGTCCACACCGGTGAAACACAGGGGAAAGGTTATGCAGTCTGGCTTTAGTGTAATGCAAGCGGTGGATAACTTTGAATGGGATCAGTTGACTGAACAGGCATGTGTCGTGGCCAAGCACCGGCCCACGCGTCTCCTAGGCTTTCCTCCCAGGCCTCTTTAAATCTCACAGTAGGGGCTGAAAGGCAGCTTCCACATAAACAAACACATTTAGAAATAAGATGCCTAGAGTCAGGAGGATTAAGAAGAACATCGGAACAGACATGCTTCTCCGGGAGGAGTTCAGAATGAAACTCCTTTATCGTGTGTGTGTTCACTGTGTGTGTGTGTGTGTGTGTGTGTTCACACTCACAGGCGTCTCGTCTCTTCCTCTGCAGGTGCACGTTCGCTGTGTCCAATCATGACTTTGTGGAGGCCTACAAATGCCAGACGGTGGTGGTTCAATATCCTTTTATTCGGGATCTTCTAGTGTAATGCAGTGCGCTCGTGTGTGTGTGTGGAGAGTGTTTGCTGTGTGTGACCTTAACGCAGCTGAACATCATTTCTGCGGGCGTTTCAGGCTCATAAAGAGGAGAACTGGTGAGACGTGGCTTATGGAATTGTGTTGTTAAGAAAAAATAGAGTTGATACCCGGGTCAAAACTGACCCGGAACATACAAGGTGCTGTAATTTAATTTAATGGTTATATCTGCAAAAAAAAATATGTAGAAAAATTTGAACAAAGAAAATGTGCATTTTGATCTTAATCCATTTGCAAAGCTTTTTTTCCTGTACTAAAATTTATGTATTTTTTTTAGAAATTTGTATGTAGCAGTTCTGGGTCAAACCATAAACACAGTGACAGTCTCTGATGATTGCTGTGCTTTCAGGGCTCTGCCGATCATGTTTGCCGTGACCCTCGACCTCAGGATATTTGCCAATAATGTGAGTGGAACTCATTCATCAGTGGATCTGCAACAGATGCAGCGTCTCACGGCCTGTGTGTGTGTGTGTGTGTGTGTGTGTGTAGGCGGAGCAGCAGCTGCAGGTGAAGGGGAAGGGGAATGTTGGAGACATGCTGGAGAAAGCAGCGGATCAGTTGATGAGCTGCTTCAGAGTCTGTGCCAACGACAAGTGAGCTATTACTTTAATAAAACATTACAGAAGTAGCCTTAACAGGACAAAAGAATTATGAAAGTATATTACAGTATTAATATTATAACAGCAGCAGCAGATCTATTCCGCCTTGATCAAACATCAATATTGTCGTATCCATCACCAGTTTTCATGACAGAGCATTATTAATAATTTACTGTCAATTTTGATGAGTCCTTGATGAATAAAAGTTCTACTTTTTGGAAAAAAAACAACTTTTGAACAGTTTGGTATAATTGAATGCTAAACGATAAAAAATAATTAGTTTCTACCACTTATTTATACACTTATTTATCAAAACAACATGTTTGTGTTGCATAAAACAAACTGAGCGAACTTTCACACTTGTTGTCAATCAGCTGTTGCATTGAATCAATCTGAACTGTCTAGAGCACTGCATAAATACTATACTATAGAAGCACTGTAGAACTAAAGGCATGTGACGTGTGCTTGTGTTTGTTTCAGTCGCACTGGGATCGATGACTCAAAGAGATGGGGAATGTTGTTTCTGATCAATCAGCTCTTCAAGATCTATTTCAAAGTAAGAGTCTAGAGTTTTTATTAATATTCTGGAAACACTTTACAATTAGGCCTGTCACGTTAACAAATTTTGCTGGACGATAAATTGTCCAAGAAATTATCGCGATAAACGATAATATTGTCGCTCTGAGACCATTTTCATTTAATATAATTATAATGGCATAATAATGCAGGTACACCTTTTTGAACGATCTATAAACTTTTATTTCTAAAGAATATTAAACATTGAAAAGGGAAAACATTTTAAATATCCAAAAAAATGAACAAAACAACCAAAAACAATGAAAGCAATGGACTCTTAGTGTCTGTTAACAAAATAAATGTCTGTTAATAAATAAAATGAAACAAAATTGCACTTCAAAAAATATTAAACATTAGGCTTTAGACATTATTAAATAGTGATACATTCCATAACAGGCAAAACTGACAGTTAGGACCTTTGTAAACAAATAAAAAAAAGCCTCAACAAGCCATATCGCACAATTTTGCACTGTTACTCCTGTTACTTTGTCAAGTGATTGTGTACTGTCGGGAAGACGGAGACGCACTTTATTGCGTGCAGGGCTCGACATTAAGGCTTGTCCGCTTGTCCGGGACAAGTGGATTTTTTTGTAGGACAAGTGGAAGAGAAAATTAGTTGTCCCACTGGACAAGTTAAATTTCAAACAAAATAAAATGCCATGTTACTTAACGTTATGTGCCACTCATTACGTCTATAATTTTACAGATTTAATTTTACCGATTTGAGACGTCGCATAACTGCCAGATCCAAACTGTGCTCTCGCGCGTACTGGCGCTGAGCCAGAGTCGGACGCGTTCAGCGCTGTCATATATCACAACTATGCAGTGTTTTTAACCTCATAATGTTTATTTTAGGTTTCAGATATTTAAATACACATAAGCACGAGTAAAACAATACATTTGGAGTTTGTAAAATACACACTGATGTCTGTGGAAGCAGCAATAACAATCTATTCAAATATAATTTGCCGACATGTGTTATTCATATCAGACCAACATAGTGGAAGTAACTTAACTATAAAGTTTACTCTATTCTTCTCAGTTCACCGGCCACGTTCTTGCATTTATTTCGGGAGAAACTGATGAATTCATGTGCTGTAAATCCGACTGACAGGACAACATTGCGGCGCCCATCTCATGTTATAGATCAAGATTATTTATAAAGGTTTTTAAACGACCAAACGCACTCACTTGCACGTATTTAAGAATCGGAATATCAGATAGGCTGATTGATGACATGGTAAGCAAGTTTGTGAATATTTTGGATAAAAAAGGAAAAGCGAAATAAAAGCGACATCTGTCATACAGTATTATTGTGGCTGCGGTGTATCGCGTGACGCGTCGCCACGGAAACGTTAAAGGGAACGTTCGCCTTGAAAAACCTCACTCTGGGGGTGGGGTGTCAGTTAGAATATTTTAAACTTACTCGTGAAAGGGTTAAAGAAAAGATCAAAAATAAATATATGTGTGTGCTGTAAAGTGGTTAAAAAAAATCGGAATCAGCAGGTCAAACTCAATGAAAAACCGGGAATCGGCCTAGAAAATTGTAATCTGTGCATCTTTTTTAAAATTGCAAAAATGCAAAAAATGCAAAAGATGCTTTTTTAAAATTGCATCTTTTTTAAAAAAAAATTTAAAATTATTTTAGATATAGTATACAGTAAGTCTAGCTAGCTTGTCTGAGGATACCTACAAGAGTCACCACTACCTCTGGTGATACACTGCGCACCAGTGTGCAAAGTATTACTTTGTATTATGGAGTCTGGAGATCCTTATTTCTTGTTGAAGGGGAACTCTGTTCCTGGGACACGTTCCTTTCTACTGTTTCAACTGAATTTTATTAATATTGATAGTGTTTGGATTCTTTCAATGTTTTTTTTTTAATTCTGCATTAGGAAAACACAAAAAATAAATAAATGATAAAATTATAAATCTTTACCCGGACAAGTGACTTTTGTGCATGGACAAGTAAAACATAAATTTACTTGTCCGAAGGACAAGTGCCTCAAAAAGTTAATGTCAAGCCCTGGCGTGTATGATACGCACTGAAAATACTTGGTTAGGATTAGGGGTGAGGAGTGCGTGCGTATTACACGCCATAAAGAGCGTATCATATGCACGCAAAAACTATTTTTGGCGTATAAATGGCACGAGAAATAACATTCGTGGTATAGATACGCATTTTCATGTGATCGGGCTCGCTGTCGCAACTCACAACTAGCGTCTTCTCTCTCTCCCGGCAGTAGCCGCAAACACTCCCGCCGGCGCTTTCCCATACAAAGACCATGTGACTGACAAGCGCCGCGGCGCCGCCTTCTCACACAAAGACCATGCAACTGACAACAAGAGGGTTCACTCCTCCTATACGCTAAAGAACCGAGCGAGAGTGGTCATCCAGTCTCTTTGGTAGAGAGAGAGAGACGAGGAAAACAAACAAGCATGCAAATGGAATTATCGCGGACGGAAAAATTATCGAGCTCATTTTTTTTTATCGTGCGATTAATCGACTTATCGACTATCGCGACAGGCCTATTTACAATAAAGTTTAACATGAACTAATGAAAAATACTTCTACAGCATTTATTCATTGTAGTTAATGTAAATCTCAACATTTACTAATACATTATTAAAATCAAAACTTGTTTCTGTTAGTATAATTTAATAGACCTGGGGCCGTATTCACAAAGAATTTTAAGGCTAAAAGTAGCTCCTAACTGGCGAATTTAGGAGCAACTCCTAAAAATAATGGAGTTAAACAGTAATTCGCGAGGGAACAATTTTGCATTGTAGGCATAACTAGGGATACAATAACGCCACCAACAACAACCAAAACTAGGCTAATCATTGCATGTAAACTAATTGTAATGTTTCATTGTGAATCAAATTAAAATGTTCTTCTCTTTGCAAACGTAGGCAGAGGCATATAGTGACAGATTAATTCAATAATGTTGCAAAGATATTGCATCAATCCATATGTTTCATTAGGCTACTAGGCTATTTGTTTTGCCTTACTCTTTATTCATTTAGGCTATTTATTCAGTTATTCATCATCTTCCGTCCTTCGCACTACTTGTGTAGCGCACGCATTCTCAGACCTGTCACCTGTCACTCATCATCGTAGGGGAGGGGTTTGGAATCATTCCCGCGTTACAATCATCAGCCAATCAAGGTGGTCACTTCAGTCAAGCTCGTGCATGAGTAATGACGTCATCCATAGCAACGAAGACTCACTCTTAGTTTAGGAGTTGTCATTTTTCTTTACTAAGAGTAGGTCTGAAAGGCGTTGTGAATAACTTTCAAGAGAAAACTCCTAGCTAAAATCTTTTAGTGCGATTTAGGAGTACTCCTAGTGGTAAGATAAATTGCTTTGTGAATACGGCCCCTGAACTAACAATGATCAGTTGTGTTTTTATTAACTAATATTAACATATATTTATTCTAATATTATTCAGATCAATAAGCTGCACCTGTGTAAGCCTCTGATCCGCGCCATCGAGAGCTCCAGCATGAAGGACGAGTACACCACCGCCCAGCGCGTCACTTACAGATACTACGTGGGCAGGAAGGCCATGTTCGACAGCGACTTCAAACCAGGTGTGTGAGAGTGAGTGTGAGTGTGAGTGTGAGAGTGAGTGAGTGAGTGAGTGTGAGTGTGATAGTGACAGTGAGAGTGTGAGTGTGAGAGTGAGTGAGTGTGAGTGTGAGTGTGAGAGTGACAGTGAGAGTGAGAGTGTGTGAGTGTGAGAGTGAGTGAGTGTGCGTGCGAGTGTGAGTAGGGCTGGGTATCGTTCAGAATCTTTCGATCCGGTGCCAATTTCGATACCTCAGTTTCGATACCGATTCCTAACGATACTTTTTTCGATACCATAGCCATAATATGATTTAAAATTAATTTCAACATCAACAAAAATACATTAAACACAAAGCTTTTATTTTCCACCTTAATTGTGAATCAAAACAGTTATCAAAATAAAAAAAATTCTGGTAAAACTGCTCACTCAGTAAGGCCATAATAGCCTACGTTTTCGTTTGAAAATTATATATTTTATTATATATATATATATATAATTATATATTTATTATAAATATAAAAATCATATATTTTTCTCTCCGTTTTGGCCTTACACTAAAAACCATTATGTGACGCATATTGTAGGCCTACCATTATACCAGTATTGTGCCTGTTTTGTGCTATTAACTTTTACACTGTTGCTAACTTATACGGTATTAAAATATTCTACATTGCACACTCTTCATATCAGAGTCCTGCAAAGATGACAGAATTTAGGCTACTCACATGCTGTCCTGCGGCAATACATGAGAGCAGTTGCGTTTTAGACCAACATGGTGACTGCGTGCGACCTGGACCGCATCAGTGAATGGTGAGATATTTTACTAAATAAAATTATCCTGTCAGAAGAATTGCGCGATAACTTAGGTTTTAGGCATGCGCTGTAAGGTGAATTTGATGTTTCTCAAAAGTTTTTCATCCACACTGAAACGTCCGAAAACGCTAGTGTGGACGGAGAGCGTTTATAAATGAAAACGCCATTTTCAAATGTATCCGGATTAATGTAGACGTCGCCAAACATTAATAAAATGACTGCCTGTCAGTCAGTCAGTCGGTCATCAGGGCAGAGAAACCACCATTGTGGCTGCTTGTCTAGTAGTCGAAGAGGAAGTGTAACGTCAACAGCACCGTGACCGCTTTCGGCTCATATCGCAGCAAACGCTGTCTGCGTGAAGTTTAAAAAAAATGTTACCACACTTGAGACCAACCGTGACTCTCTGTGACTTCAACAAAACTGCAACAGTTTGATCCGTCCGCACCTCTCCGTGTGTGTGTGGGTCGGAGCTCCGCTCTTTGTCAATAGGCTACAGAGAGGACAGATAAGCTTGCGTGCTCAGATGCTTTTGGAACCGAAATTTGGCACCGAAAAATAAAGAATTTTTCGATACTCATAGGATCGATGTTCGGTACCCAGCCCTAAGTGTGAGTGAGAGTGAGTGAGTGTGAGAGTGAGTGTGCGTGAGAGTGTGCGTGAGAGTGTGCGTGAGTGTGAGTGTGAGTGTGGGAGTGAGTGTGGGAGTGAGTGTGGGAGTGAGTGTGGGAGTGAGTGTGGGAGTGAGTGTGAGAGTGAGTGTGAGAGTGAGTGAGTGTGAGTGATTGAGTGATTGAGTGAGTGTGAGAGTGAGAGTGAGTGTGAGAGTGAGAGTGAGAGTGAGTGTGAGAGTGAGTGTGAGAGTGAGTGTGAGAGTGAGTGTGAGAGAGAGTGAGAGTGAGTGTGAGAGTGAGAGTGAGAGTGAGTGTGAGTGTGAGTGTGAGAGTGAGTGTGAGAGTGAGTGTGAGAGTGAGTGTGAGAGTGAGTGTGAGAGAGAGTGAGTGTGAGTGTGAGTGTGAGAGAGAGTGAGTGTGAGAGTGAGAGTGAGTGTGAGTGTGAGTGTGAGTGTGAGAGTGAGAGAGTGTGAGTGTGAGAGTGAGTGTGAGTGTGAGAGTGAGAGTGAGTGTGAGAGAGAGTGAGTGTGAGAGAGAGTGAGTGTGAGAGAGAGTGAGTGTGAGAGTGAGTGTGAGTGTGAGAGTGAGAGTGAGAGTGAGTGTGAGTGTGAGTGTGAGTGTGAGTGTGAGTGTGAGAGTGAGTGTGAGTGTGAGAGTGAGTGTGAGTGTGAGTGTGAGAGTGAGTGTGAGTGTGAGTGTGAGAGTGAGTGTGAGTGTGAGAGTGAGTGTGAGTGTGAGAGTGAGTGTGAGTGTGAGAGTGAGTGTGAGTGAGAGTGAGAGTGAGTGTGAGAGTGAGTGTGAGACTGAGTGTGAGACTGAGTGTGAGACTGAGTGTGAGAGTGAGTGTGAGTGTGAGTGTGAGTGTGAGTGTGAGAGTGAGTGTGAGAGAGAGTGAGTGTGAGTGTGAGAGAGAGTGAGTGTGAGTGTGTGCGTGAGTGTAAGTGCGAGAGTGAGAGTGAGTGAGAGTGAGTGAGAGAGTGTGAGAATGAGTGTGAGAGAGACTGCGAGAGAGAGTGAGTGAGTGTGTGAGAGTGAGTGTGCGAGAGAGTGTGTGTGTGTGTGTGTGTGTGTGTGTGTGTGAGAGAGTGAGTGAGTGTGCGAGAGTGAGTGTGCGAGTGTTAGAGTGAGTGTGAGAGTGAGTGTGAGAGTGAGTGTGAGAGTGAGTGTGAGAGTGAGTGTGAGAGTGAGTGTGAGAGTGAGTGTGAGAGTGAGTGTGAGTGTGAGAGTGAGCGTGAGAGTGAGAGTGAGCGTGAGAGTGAGAGTGTGTGAGAGTGAGTGAGTGTGAGAGTGAGTGAGAGAGAGTGTGAGTGTGAGAGTGAGTGTGAGAGTGAGAGTGAGAGTGAGTGTGAGTGAGTGTGAGTGAGAGTGAGTGAGAGTGAGTGAGAGTGAGTGAGAGTGAGTGAGAGTGAGTGAGAGTGAGTGAGAGAGTGAGAGTGAGTGTGAGAGAGAGTGAGTGAGTGTGTGAGAGTGAGTGTGCGAGAGTGAGTGTGTGTGTGAGTGTGCGAGTGAGTGTGCGAGAGTGAGTGTGCCAGAGTGTAGTTCTGTGTGTGTGTGTGTGTGTGTGTGTGTGTTAGAGTGCTGCTGTTGATCTATGGGGCTCATTGTGTGTGTGTGTGTGTGTGTGTGTGTGTGTGTGTGTGTGTGTGTGTGTGTGTGTGTGTGTGTGTGTGTGTGTTAGAGTGCTGCTGTTGATCTATGGGGCTCATTGTGTGTGTGTCTGTGTGTGTGTCCAGCTGAGGAGTGTCTGTCCTTCTCCTTCACACACTGCCATCGCTCCTGTCAGAGGAACAAGAGGCTGATCCTGATTTACCTTCTGCCCGTCAAGATGCTGCTGGTACGACGTCACTGGGATACACACACACACACACACACACACACACACACACACACACACACACACTATCCAGTCATAGAAACACAGTTTACTGTATAACACAGAATCTCACTCAATTTGACAAATTATCTATGAATCAAAAGCAGGGCTGCAGACTGAATCAACCTAACCCTAACTCAATCAACAGTAATAATTAACATTCATTTGATTTAATATCTAATCTAAGATATCTAAAATAAATTAATATTGTTTGCCTTCATTTCATTACCACAATTTTTATAATAAATTTGTTTTAAATAATAAATCCAGAATTTGGGAAAAATAAAATATTTCATACGGACCTAAAATTAAATCTTTGTTAAACTTTCAATAAGTTATGTTAATTTTATTTAAAATGATGTACATTTTATGATTTCAGTGAATTAGACAGGATTTTTGGTGACTAACATTTAATTTAACCATTAAAATGGAATCCAGGAAAGAATGTTCACAGCTTGTGTTTGTCTGTCAGGGTCACATGCCCTCACATCAGCTGTTGAAGAAGTATGACCTCATGCAGTTCGCTGATGTCACCAAGGCTGTGAGGTAACACACACACACACACACACACACAAACACACACTCAGTTGCTGAAGAAGTACAACCTCATGCAGTTCGCTGATGTCACACACGGCTGTCAATCCTCATCTTCTGCTTGTGTGTGTGTGTGTGTGTGTGTGTGTGTGTGTGTGTTTCAGAGAGGGGAACCTCTTGCTGCTCAATGAAGCGCTGGTGAAACACGAGACCTTCTTCATCCGCTGCGGGATCTTCCTCATCCTCGAGAAGCTGAAGATCATCACATACAGGAACCTCTTTAAGAAAGTGTGAGTGAACAACACACACACACACACACACACACACACACACACTAACCCGACCCCTAAACCTACCCATCACACACACACACACACACACACACACACTGATTTAAATGTGTTTGTGTGTGCAGGTATCATCTACTGAGGACTCATCAGCTTCCTCTGGATGCGTTCCTGGTTTCCCTGAGGATGATGAAGGTGGAGGATGTGGACATCGATGAAGTGCAGTGCATTCTGGCCAACCTCATTTACATGGTGAGACGCATCACTTCCTGCTGCCACAAACACACAGGACCAACATTTATACAGTCAAAAACTCCTTCAGAGGCTCAATCTGTTGTAGAGTTACAGTTGTGTCAAGTTCAAATAAACCATTAAAATATGAGGAAAACATTTAGTTTTACGCTCTGATTTGCTCTTTATCTCAGTGAAGCGGTTCTGAAGGTTCTAGCTGTTAATATTGTGTGTGTTCTCTCTGTCTCAGGGACACATCAAGGGTTATATTTCCCATCAGCACCAGAAGCTGGTCGTCAGCAAGCAGAACCCGTTCCCTCCACTGTCCAGCGTGTCCTGAACATCAGCTCCCAGAATGCATCTGTTACCCACCGTTCCTCAGTATCATTCTCATTCTGTGTTTGACCTTGTTTTTTTTATTGATTGTCAAATAAACATCAGTGTTTTGTACTTATTTTTTTTATTGTGACATTCTCATGACAAATATACTTAACCCTGATGTCTCATGACTAAAGCATCTATACTGGGAAACACTGGTGTAGGATTTACTGTGAAACAAGTTAGTCAAATAATTACAAAGAAACTGCAAGTAACACATGGAATTAAACGTGACGTTTAGTAGAAAGACTGAAATAGTATTTCCTTGTGAAATGTACTTCAATAATCAATGTTTTCTTTTGTATTTCTCATGACCGTAATACGATATTTTGTCTAATCACTAAAAACAAATACTATGACATGGATGTATAAATACTTATTTTAAAGGCCCATCATTGGTCAATCAGTCAGATAGCCCCGCCCCAACACCACATGTGATTGGCTGAGTCAGAAGTTGACATGTCACTCAAACATACAGATCAGTGTTGCAGTGTTTTACTCTTCAGGAATCACCAGTGACTCGGATCATAAAACTGACTAGCTGTAAATGTAATTTTCAAATGCATAATTCTATAATTTGACATTATGCTGATCAGAAGTTGAGGGAGGGGTTACTTGCACAATATTCTATAGTGTTATTTCGCAGTAAAATATGACCCACACAGGAGTTTCTCAGGTTCAGTGTTGGGGAAAGTTACTGTGAAAAGTAATGCATTACAACACTGCGTTACTCCCTTAAAAAGTAACTAATTGTGTTTCTTAGTTACTTTTTAAGACCAAACCTTTCACCAATAAAAACTAAAAATCTAAAGTCATTTTTGTTTATGGTTTAACTGAATTATCGAAGGTCAGAAGTACATTGATCAATGAAGTGAGATTAAATGCATAAAAATATTTGTTTTATTCAACATTTAATTATTGGAGGTTTGTGTATTATTCAGATTTTGCATTCCATAATTTTAAAGGATACTGAACTTTTTTTGTGCAAGTGAGACGAGAAAGTGCTCACATTTAGTCTAGAACCACAATAACCATCATGTTCACACACACACACACACACGCCTCTTGACAGGAGAGCTGTCAGTCAATAAATGTGAAAAATTAATTCAGATATGTTGCTGTAAATTTAGAAGTTTGTTACAGTGTAATTTAATTGTAAGTAGTGAATAATATAAAAAAATGTACTTACTATAGGGTTAGGGTGGTATTAAGGTTTGTTGCATGTAATTATGCATAATTTACTGTTATTACCATGGCAAGTACATGTAATGTAACAAGGACACTGTAGGATAAAGTGTTACCGAAAAAAGTAATCTGATTACGTAACTCAAGTTACTTGGAATGAGTTGCACACAACACTGCTCAGGTTATTGGTGTCGTTTCTTCATCATCTTCATCATCATTGTTCTTTCTCGGATGCGTGCAGCAGCGGCCGGAGCCAGTGCAAGTGTCGGGACAGCTTGGTGAACACGAGTCCTTTATCACAGCCTCCGACCGACAGAGAAAGTCCCGTCAGGAACGCCGTCTTCCCCTCCACTGTCGCCACGGGACTCCCGGACTTCACCTCACACTTCATCCGTTTGCTTTCAGACTCCTGTCTCTCCATGCAGAACATCTTGTTGGTCATTAAGAACGTGAGGTTGAGAGCGTCCCGACAGTCGTCCAATGAGAGGTAAGCGTGTCTGGCTCCGCCCATGACCACGCCCTCTCGGCCCGCCCTCATCAGGATATTCTCGCTGAAGTCTTTCTCCGGCAGGCAGAGCGGGATGATGGACATGTGTTCTGGAAGCGGACCCTTCAGCTCCAGGAACGCCAGATCGTTCTCCGGACCGGACGAGTAATGCTTGTGAGGCGTCCAGCTGGAGACAACCAGCGCTGAGCTCGAGTCCCGGACCGCTGGAAGACAAGAGCACGGGCACTTAAAGGGGTAGTAAAAATGAAAATTAGCCCATGATTTACTCACCCTCAAGTCTTCCTAGGTGTATATGACATTCTTCTTTCGGACGAATACAATCAGAGTTATATTAAAAAATGTTCTGAATCTTCCAAGCTTTATAATGGCAGTGAATGGACGTATATTTTTTGAAGTCCATAAAAGTGTATCTGTCCACCCCCCCCCCACACACACACACACCTGTCCCACCCACTTCTTAAAACAAAGTTACGGGCATCTACTGGCAAGGCTGCACTCGCTACTGGTTATTCTGGGATTCTGGATGAGGGAGATTGGCCTGTTCTGTTATTGCCGGAGTTTCTGAAGCTCGTGTAAAGACTCCGCCCTCTTCTGAACGGAGGCGGAGCTAAAGCTCATTTGCATTTAAAGGGACACACACTGAAATTTCACAAACACATTCTGGGGACACCATAGATTTACATTACATCTTGTGAAAAGGGGCTTAATATGTCACTTTTAAAGTCACAATTCTTATGTTTTTATGGAACGGTTGGTTAGTGCTCACCGAGAGAGACGTTGCGCTCTGGCAGCGCTGACATACACACGGCTGACGTCAGCACTGACTTACGGCCCACAACCACACCGTGACAGAAGACATCACCGCTGCCGTTCATGAACCGCACCTGCACACATCATCATCATCATCATCAAGTGCACTTCTGATTGGCTGAGTATGGTGTCCTGCGCTAGGGATGCTGGGTAACCAGGTCGATTCTCACCTCCCACGGGCATCTTCCATCAGGACAGAAGCTGGACGTCTCCGTCGTTCCACACGGGTTCTGAACTGAGAACATGGAGGAGGTCAGTGTCACATGTTCCACATTATGCAAATGAGCCACAGCAACGCAGCCAATGAGAAGTCAGCGGTACCGTTTGGCGTGCAGCTCCTGCCGTTGCTGTGAAGAGTGAATCCGCGTGCGCAGAAGCATCGATACGCGTCAGCCGTGGGTCTGCAGAAGTGCTCGCATGCTAACGGCCCGGCAGACGGACACTGGGATTTATCTGCAAAACATCTTCATGAAGCATCTGACACACACTGAATGTGTCCATCACATGTTCACTAGCATCACTTTAGGGGCTTTCGCACCGGGTAGTTCTAGGAACTTAGTTAGGAATTCCCAGAGAACTAATGGTTCCCATAGGAACGTTTTCCTGGTTGCGTTTGCACCGCCAGTCGGAACTCTGAAGTGATGTGAGACACGCTTGTTGTTGAGACTTTTATTTTGACGCCGCTGAACGCCAGAGCTCACAGTGCTCACATTCTCCTGTTCATTAGTGTACGATCTAACAGTCCTGTCTAATACATCATTATATAGAACTGTTATACACAGACAGTGATGAAGAGTTATTAGCGTGTGTCGTAGCCAGTGATGAAGAGTTATTAGCGTGTGTCGTAGCCAGTGATGAAGAGTTATTAGCGTGTGTCGTAGCCAGTGGTGAAGAGTTATTAGCGTGTGTCGTAGCCAGTGGTGAAGAGTTATTAGCGTGTGTCGTAGCCAGTGATGAAGAGTTATTAGCGTGTGTCGTAGCCAGTGGTGAAGAGTTATTAGCGTGTGTCGTAGCCAGTGATGAAGAGTTATTAGCGTGTGTCGTAGCCAGTGGTGAAGAGTTATTAGCGTGTGTCGTAGCCAGTGATGAAGAATAGCGTGTGTCGTAACCAGTGGTGAAGAGTTATTAGCGTGTGTCGTAGCCAGTGATGAAGAGTTATTAGCGTGTGTCGTAGCCAGTGATGAAGAGTTATTAGTGTGTGTCGTAGCCAGTGATGAAGAGTTATTAGCGTGTGTGTGTTGATGTCCAGTGTTGCTGAGCAGAAACACATAATCATGTTTCTCTTGATCCCTCAAAGTCGCGTTGGGTTTTCTTCTCAGAGTAAGATTGAGAGGTTCATCTATCACTGTTTAACATGTTCATAGAGTTAGTTTGTGGAGTAAATATATAGGCTATAATCTGTGTGTGTACACAGCCTTTTTTTAAATGGCGGGCGTTGGTGTTTTGCGTGCATTCGGCCAATCAGCGAACACTAACGTCACAGTAGTTCCTATAGCTCTGGTTTAGACGACTCTGAAGTAGGAGTAAAGTAGTTCCTCCAAAAGGAGTTCTTAGAACTAAAATCGTTCCTAGTTCCTGCGGTGCGAACGCCAAAAACCGGGAACTTCCGCCAATAGTTCTAGGAACCATGAAAAGGTTCCTCCAGTGCGAAAGCCCCCTATCACTCGTGTAAATGATCTCGTTCACCGGTTTGACAGTCGGAGCCGATGTACATGTCGGAGCAGGTGCAGGTGTAGCCGCCGATCCCGTCCTTACACACTCCGCTGTGTTTACACGGACCCGAGCTGCACTGATCCCCGTCTGAGAACGGGAAGAACGGCAGGAAAATATGAAGCTAAAACGGAGATCAGTTGAAGAGAACAATACAATACTGTGTAGGCTACATGTAAAATTAAAGAATTGAACAATGATAAATAGTGTAAAAACAGGTTAAACACTGCTCTGCCAAAGAAAGTCACTGTTTGGTTACGGCAAATGGTTAAGAGACTGGATGATTATTGCAGTACCGCAATGACATCACGGTTTTCTCCAGAGTGGCTATATATATATATATATATATATATATATATATATATATATATATATATATATATATATAAATGAACTAAATAAATAACTTTTTAACAACAAAAATAAACCATCACTGAACTTACTTAAGCTGGACTATGACACTATTTTCTTCTAGAAACAAACTTTGTTGCATTATTTTCCTGTTATCACTGTAAAGCTGCTCTGAAACACTCTGTGTTAAAAATGTACCAATTTAAATACAAACAGTGACTTTTTGTGTTGGACCAGGCAGGCAGCTATCATATAATAGTCATTTCATTTAATTCAAGTATGATTAAACTTTCTAAAGGTCACTTACCATAGTATTTGGCCCAGAACTCATTCTTTACAGAGAAATAAAAAGAGTTGTAATGAGTGAAATTGTTTCAGCAGCATTTAGTTAAATTAGTTATAAAAAAGAATAAATAAAAAAACATAATTATAATGTAGGCCTACTAAGTCATAATTTCGACATGAAAGGTGGAATTTATGACAAAGAAAATTATCAATACATTTCAATGTCATAATTATGAATTGGTATGTCATAATTTCGATTTTCATGTCATACTTGCGATTTATAAAAGTATTTTTTTTTTCTCATGTGATGGATACTGTCTTGATGGGAGGAGTCTATTAGTCCGCGCTCAAGCAAAAGAGCGCGAACTTCAGACATCCCAGAATAATAAGATACCTCAGTCACATCAGAAGAAAACAACAGTCTGTCCTGTAATCTGCCACTGGTGAGTCACGCTTCATTGTCCAAAGCCTGTGATATTTTCATATAACCTCAAATAATATAATTATTGCACTATATTCGCACTAGTGGCGATGGGAGTAAAGAAAAGGTTGTTTTTGAGGTAACGTTAAACATCACGCGTTGAACTGACTATTCGCCTCGTCTGCTGTTTCAGGTTCACGCGCCGCGTTTTTGAAAATGTTTAACCTTTAAAACACTGGAACTCTTTTACATTTTGATCGCGTTATAAAACCACAAGCTCGTTCTGTGTGAACGGCTCACTGCAGTTTAAAGCCCTCATTACCTGTTCCGGCCAGCAGGTGGTGCTGTCAGTCAGCACTCTTCAATAAACCTATTATTGATTCAAATAGCTGATAGTAAGGTGTTCGTTAAATTGATCAAATAAGTCTAACTTCTATGCTGTTCACAGTTTACAATGTGACCTTGTAAATGTATTGTTTTAAAGGGAAATTAAAAAAATGGTTATGTATGCGTTTAACCCTAGCAAAAAAAAAAAAAAAAAAAAAAATAGAAGCTGTGCTGTATCTAAACAAAGAAACCACGTGTTGTTTAGATACCTGCAGTTTAGGTGTTCATTATCTACACTATTATTTTATTATTTTCACCCCCAACAAAAAAGTCCTGGAGTCACCACTGCCCTCCGTATATGTCGACTGATAAGTAGCCACGCGTTTCCATTGCAGATTTCCATTGCAGATTTGCGCAAAACTTTTGCAAAGTTTTCTAAATGTCTATAAAAAACTATTGTGAAATGTCAACGTTCCTTTAACCAATGTTATATGCGACTAAAAGGTCATTTTTTCCTCACGCGATAAGTAGTCAGCTGCGGCGCCGCACTAGCTATATTATTATTAATGTAATTAGTCGTAGTGTTGTGGGTGTCTGGGTGTTTCTCCCTCACTTCTGCTTCAAGATCTTGATAAATTGTGGCATTTCTTTGTTGTATAGAATCCAGTATTCGCGTAATTTATTTGTCTTTAACGAGGACGGTTAATGAAGAACTGTCTCATCTTCTTTCCAAACATACGGTGCCATCTTTAAAGAACGATTGATGTGACCTTTAAATGTTTCCATTGCAGTTTTGCGAAATATTCCTTTTTCGAATTGCCTGAAAACCTCATGCAAGAGTAAAAAAACACTTTTTTGCGATATTTGAGAGTTTTTCCGAAATGTACGTTTCCATTGGGGCGTATTTTCAAATCGCAATTTCAATTTGCGCAATTTGAAGGGTATTGGAGACGCGGTTATTGGTGTGTGGTGATCATCAGATGTCGTACTGTCTTCCGGTCGTCCTCGAAGTATTCCCGGGCCTCTTCTTTGCTGCATTTCTCCTCGATACACTCGCGCTCCAGATTCCCCTGCAGGATCTCCTCCAGCAGAAACGCATTAGCCCGTCTGGAGCGCAGGAGCAGCGAATTCGCCCGCCGGTGAGACCGAAACACTGAAACACACGCCCAACCATCATGACCACAAACATCATCCCAGCTAACAAGGGGCGCGTTTCCCAAAAGCATCGTTGGCCAACTATGATCGCAATTTCCATTGAACTCCATTGGTAACGACGGAACTTGCGACCACATTTGGCTTTGGGAAACGAACAAAGTTACTTTTGAATGTTCTGAAACAAGTAGTAGCATTTAAAAAAACTTACATGTTTCAGAAAAAAGTTCCATGAACGATAAATAATGTCATTTTCAGAACACTATTAAAGACCAGATAAATTTGAACAAACGTTCTGTTAACGTTACTGGAGGAGCCTTTGTTCGTAACTTCAAGAACTTGCCAGAACGTTCCCTGTTCGCTGGGATGCTGTGAAGAAATCAGTTGACAAATTCACATCCTGAAGTCATTCTGATCACAGCGGTTTGAGGAACAACACGACCAGTGAATGTCCTAATCTAACTCTTTAAATCAGCAAAACAAGGATCGAGAGTAACATGGGAACGTTCTCAGAACAAACGTTATTCCAGGAACGTTAATAATGAACGTTTGCTCAAAGTTATCTGGTCTTCAATAAAGTTCTCAAAACGTTCGCACTAAAATATTATCTATACTTCGTTCATGGAACGTGTTTTCTGAAATGTTTTAGTTGGACGTTTATTTAACGTTTTTTAAATGTTACTACTCGTTTCAGAACATTCGAAAGTAAATTTCTCATAATGTTTGCCAAATTATCTAACCTTTCCTTAATGTTTGCACAAGCAGGAAAAAAAGGTTTTTAAAACCTAGACGAGTTTGATACCTTTACATAACTTATTATGAACGTTAGCAAAACGTTCTTAGGTTAGCTGGACTCTCTCACCCGTGCGTTGATCCCTCGACGACACATGATGAATGATCAAGGTGAAGAACAGCAGACGACATATCAGGGATTCCATCATGATCAATCAGAAGAAGCTCCTGACACCTGTCAGTCACGGATCATCAGCTCATCTGTAGCTCCGCCCACAATCAATACAGTCAGTAACTATCCAGAAAGCGCCTTCCTCAGGATACGTGAAGCATTAACAGAAATGATGCGATGCTGACGTCAGCGCATTAAAGCTTTCAGCGCTCTGTGATTAAACTCTGTTAAACGGGCGAGTCTTTCATGTGTATATGGTGTATAAGGCAAAGTTGCGATGATTGTTTGTGTGTGCTCAGCGGTGTGTGTCTGGACTCTAGTCTGTCAACATGATCTCTGAACTCTTCATCTGTGTGTTTGTGAACACGTCCAGAGCCTCCACATACACTGATGTTAGTAAGCTCAATTTAATGTAATGTCTTTATCCACTTGATTTGTCTAATGTATTTGAATTGATGAAATAAAAAAGTTATCAACTTTTGGGAAGAAGGTAAATCTGAAACAAAACAAAACAAAAAAAGCTCATGACAAAAGGAAACAAGTTGAGATTGTTTACAAGTGTACGGCTGCCAGCTTTAAACTTTATACGATAAGAATATGACAGAGACCGCTTATAAAATCAACTGTGTTGTCTTTATTAAAACTGTAAATCTCATTTGAATGAGTCAACATGAAACAGCATTGACAAATCACATTACCTCCATAACATGACAAGATTTAACTAGAAATATTATATAGTTATAGTTATTATTTCATCAATGATGATTTGATTGAATAGGTTCATAAGTGGAGTAAGTTACATACAAGATTATGAAAACAAAAATGGTTTTCTGTAGAATCCCAGCTAACGGGAACGTTTTCAGAAACGTTCTTCCCGTAACATTAACAGAACGCTTGTTCAAAGTTATGTGCTCTTTAATAATGTTCTCAAAACGTTAGCACAAAAACAATCGTTCATTGAACGTTTTTTAAATGTTACTACTCAGAGAACATTCAAAAGTAACTCCCATAATGTCATGAAATGGAATATGTTCCCTTAAAGCAGTAGTTCTTTTTAAATGAAAATTAGCCCATGATTTCCTCGCCCTCAAGTCATCATTGGGTGTAGCATTCTTCTTTCAGACGCATGGCTTCGCTTCAGAAGGCCTTTATTAACCCCCCGGAGCCTGTGGAGCACTTTATGATGGATAGATGCACTTTATGATGGATAGACGCACATTATGATGGATAGATGCACTTTTATGAGCTTCATACTGTTGGTTGCAATTCACTGCCATTATAAAGCTTGGAAGAGCCACGATTATTTTTTTAGGCAAAAGAACGTCATATACACCAAGGATGACTTGAGGGCGAGTAAATCATGGGCTAATTTTAATTTTAAAGTGAACTACTCCTTTAATATCTTCAGTCATTTTGCTTCTCCAGTAAATGCTCTAATACTCTTTTAACATTTGCATGGCTAAAAGAAACCCGTACATTTTCAGGGAACAGAAATAACGTTTTAATAACTTTATGGGAACGTTAGAAAATCATTCTTAGAATATGTTTTTGTTAGCTGGGATAAATCATCAACATGAATTAAGACTGTGTCAACTCGGATAGATTCGCGTCAGACTCTTCGTACAGGCGTCTTCCGAAGCAGCTCTCGCTTTGCTTTGGGTTTCTCCGAAGCTCCCATCTTTGGCATGACTTTAGCCATGGCGTTCTGGATCCACTGGATGTACTTGGAAACCTGCGTGTAGATGCCGTACTTGCCCTTGCGTGCGCATCCCTCGCCCCAGCTCACCACGCCCGTCACGAACCACGTGCCCTTGTAGCGCGTCACATGCGGGCCGCCGCTATCGCCCTGGCACGCGTCTTTCTCCTCCTGGTCGTATCCGGCACAGAACATGCGGTTGGTGATCCGGAACTGGCTGGACTCGATGCACGTAGCACGGTCGACGTACGGCACCGTTAGCTTCTGGAGGACGGTGGACTGAAGCCCGCCCTCGCGCACGCGACCGAAGCCGCTAACCATGCCGTTCTCCTGGATCATTAGCACGCGCTCGGCGAAGTCGTACTCCGGGAGGCATGCGGGGATGATGTAGTCGGTGAATGTGATGGGCTTGCTGAGCTTAATGAGGGCGATGTCGTTGTGGTAGGTGTCCGGCACGAAGTTCTTGTGGATCAGAATCTCGTCTACGTCGTGCATGACCTCGCGACCCTCTTTGACCAGCGTGTCATACTCACCTGACAGAAAGACACAAACGCTAATGAAAACGCCCAAGAACTGATCGAATGCAAATGTGTGCCTTGATTGCAATGCAAGTTAGATAAAAGCATCTGCCAAAATGCTAACATGTAAATAGGGTGTACCCTGTGACAGGCGATCTGACCAATCATAATCCGCCGAATCCGCCATTTTGAATTTGAACTTGAAAAACGGAGTGTACTGACGTCTTTCCACAGTTGGAACAACATACCTTCTGATGTTCATTCACATTTATTTGATGCTATAAATGAACTAGAAGGAAGAGATGATCGGTTCTCGAGCCGCTTTAACTGAGGCGATCTGTCACGACACATTAAAGAGAAACAAAACGGTATTTAATGTTTAAATTTCTTTAAAAATGACCAAATTTGAAATTTGAGACTTTGTTTGATATCAAAAGTAAGCTGGTCTGTCCTGTCTGTCAGTGTGTTGTCAGTGTCCTCTCTGCTCCATGGTGTATTGTTCACTGCGTGAGAACGTGTGTATGAGAGCGGCGTGGCTTGTCGGACATAGCAACAGTAACTTTGCTGGTGTGTTCCAAAACAAGGACAAAATTTGCATTTAAGATCATTCAAAACTTACAGTTTCTCACTTTCGCAAAAACGGATCATGGATTTTTATGACATCACTACGGACTTCAGCGTCTTATCACATCTTGTGTCCAATCAAATGCTCTCTAGAATCTAAAGCTCCGCCCCCTCTGCTATAAACACCACCTGGCCGAAGCGAGCGTTGACGCATCACAGAAGAATATGGGTCAGAGATGTGTGTTCGGTTGCTCAAACGCTCTAGCCTGGGTTTCCCCTTGCTGCCTTGCGCGCAGTGCGATTTTATTCTAGGCAGCCTGGATTCCATGGACCAGATTTTCGCCTCAGCAAGGGGACCAATCACAGAACACGGAGCAGCAAGACGATGACGACGTCTATGCGACACACCAAAGCAGTTGTTTATATCTATGGATCCAACATGGCAGCAGACGAGACGTTATTATTATCATTATTGCACAAATGGCAATAGTCGCTGAATGCCATCGTGTACACATAAATCTCTGACCCATCGTCTTCTTCCTCGTCGAATTTCTGTCGCTCTACATACGTCATCTGGTATAATTGAAACGATTGGCAATGAGCTATGTACAGGCGCATTTGATTCGTAGCGCCCAATAAACGGCTCTGGGCATTCGTAAACCACGCCTCAAATACGAGAAAACGAACATGTGGTTCCCAGACCACGTCTCAATGAGACAAGGTCTGACGTTAGCCAGGCTACAAACGCTCCAGTTTTATCCCGTTTTCCAACTGTACGCTGGTTAAGAATGAAATGGCTTGAGTTTATTGACATCTCTACTGTTGAATCCAGTGTATCATCATCGCTCTATTCGCTTCCATGGTGATGTCACCAAACGCTATTGACTATTTGAAAAGGGGGAGAAGCCATTCAATATGTCCCACATTAACTTCCCGTTTCAGTGGAAATTACATCAATGCATCAAACAAAGACACTTCATTGGGACTTTAAGAACTGATCACGTAAGGTTCTTTGGGGAACAAGAAATGGTTGCGAAACCCCCTTTTGGAACCTTTATTTTTAAGAGTGAAGAAAGATTCCATGGATGGTAAAAGTTCTAAATGGGACTGTTGATACAAATAAAGAACATTTATTTGAATTAATGTAATAAAAATTTAGAAAAAAGGAGAAAAAGCACCAAAAAACAAACAATACTGCTGTTAATTTGAAGAATAGTCAAGTCAAGTCAAGTCAAGTTTATTTATATAGCGCTTTTCACAACACAGGTTGTATCAAAGCAGCTTCACAGTAATAAATTAGAACAATACATCAATGTTTGTTTCTAGTGGAACGTCTACGTTCGGTAATGCTGATCAATAGTATCGTTGATTGATTAATTCAATTAAATATCCCCAAATATCCCCAACTGAGCAAGCCAAAGGCAACAGTGGCAAGGAACCGAAAAACTCCATCAGGTGACCTAATGGAGAAAAAAAAAACCTTGGGAGAACCCGGGCTCAGTCGGGGGCCAGTTCTCCTCTGGCGTTTATGAACTAGAGGTCGGATTTAACTGTAGGATTAAAAGTATTATATGAATGCCTGGCTGAAGAGATGCGTCTTTAATCTAGTTTTAAACTGGGAGAGTGAGTCTGAGCAACGAACAGTATCCGGAAGACTATTCCAGAGTTTTGGTGCTAAATGTGAAAATGCTCTCCCTCCTTTGGTGGATCTGGATATCCTAGGTATGACCAAAAGCCTCGAATTTATTGATCTTAAAGAGCGCGATGGATTATAGGGCGATAGAAGATCGGTTAAATAGACTGGAGCTAAGCCGTTTAGGGCTTTATAAGTCAGTAGCAATACCTTGTAATTAATACGGGACTTTATAGGTAACCAATGTAGGGATGATAAAATCGGTGTTATATGATCATATTTTCTTGATCTAGTTAGAACTCTAGCGGCGGCATTTTGGACTAACTGTAGCTTGTTTATTAAGGATGCAGGACAACCGGCTAATAACGCATTACAGTAATCTAGTCTCGAGGTCATGAATGCATGAACTAACTTTTCTGCGTCAGAAACTGATAGCATATTACGTAGCTTAGCAATGTTTCTAAGGTGGAAAAAGGCTGTTCTTGTAACATATGAAATATGATTTTCAAAAGACAGGTTGCAGTCTAATATAACACCCAGGTCTTTTACTGTAGAGGATGAAGTAACAGGACATCCTACTATGTTAAAGTTGTATTGTGAGAGGTTTTGTGGGTGGTTTTTTGAACCGATAAGTAGTACCTCTGTCTTGTCTGGATTTAATAAAAGAAAATTATGCGTCATCCAATCTTTTATATCTTTAACACACTCTGTCATTTTGGATAATTTAGCGTTTTCATCTGGCCGTGATGAAATATAGATTTGAGTGTCATCAGCATAACAATGGAAACTAATTCCATGTTTCCTTATAATATTTCCAAGTGGCAGCATATATATTGAGAATAATAGAGGGCCTAACACAGATCCCTGCGGCACTCCATAGTTTACTGGAGTTATGATAGATTTTTCTCCATTTAAATAAACAAAATGGTAGCGGTCAGATAAATACGATCTAAACCAGCTTAATGCTTGTCCTTGAACACCAGTATAATTTTGTAGTCGATCTAAGAGTATTGTATGATCTATAGTATCGAACGCAGCACTAAGATCAAGTAAAACTAATATTGAGATACAGCCTTGGTCAGAAGCTAAAAGTAAATCATTTGTGATTTTAACGAGCGCAGTTTCAGTGCTATGATGCGGCCTGAATCCAGACTGAAACTTTTCATAGGTGTCATTTTCTTGTAAGAAAGAGCCCAGTTGAGCGGACACAACTTTTTCTAGTATTTTAGACATAAAAGGTAGATTTGAAATGGGTCTATAATTTACTAGATTATTCGGATCTAATTGTGGTTTCTTAATGAGAGGTTTTATAACTGCCAATTTAAATGTTCTTGGAACATGACCTAAAGATAAAGACGAGTTAATAATATTGAGGAGAGGCTCTTCCACTACAGGTAACACTTCTTTCAATAGTTTAGTTGGTATGGGATCTAATAAACATGTTGTTGTTTTAGAGGAAATGATAGATTTATTTAACTCTTTTTGTTCTATAGTTGAAAAGCACTGTAATTGTTCTTGCGGCGTGATAATTGAGGCTGAATTATAAGGCGCGATTGAGGATTGAACGTTTACAATTGTGGTTCTGATGTTTTCTATTTTCTCAGTGAAGAACTTCATGAAATCATTACTACTAAACTGTAATGGAATACTTTGTTCAGGAGACATCTGTTTATTTGTTAGTCTCGCCACGGTGTTAAATAAGAACTTAGGATTGTTATGGTTGTTTTCTATTAGTTTGCGTAGATGCTCAGCCCTGGCCGCTTTTAGGGCCTTTTTATAACGTGACATACTGTCTTTCCATGCGATTCTAAAGACCTCTAAGTTGGTTTGTTTCCATTTACGCTCTAAATTACGGGTTTCTCTCTTTAGAACACGCGTAGTACTGTTGTACCATGGTGCTTTACTTTTCTCTCTGACCTTTTTAATCTAATGGGCGCAACAATATCCAATGATCCAGAGAGAATGGTGCTCATAGTGCTAGTTAATTCCTCAAGTTCATCTGTTTGTTTGGGTTCACTGAGCAGCTGAGACAGATCCGATAAGCTGTTTGAAAAATTATCTATGGTGGATGGAAGGATTGTTCTGCCTAATCGATAACGCGGCGCAGCATGATATATTACAGGAGTACGTAATATGCAAGTTACCATGTAATGGTCAGTGACATCGTCACTTTGTGGAATGATATCTATATCGGTTGGATCGGTTCCATGTGATATAATTAAATCGAGTGTATGATTAAATCGATGAGTCGATCCGGTAATGTTTTGCTTGACCCCAAAGGAGTTTAATAAATCAGTAAACGCAGCCCCTAACGCATCATTTTGATTATCTACATGGATATTAAAGTCTCCAACAATTAATGCTTTATCGAAGTTAACTAATAGGTCTGAGAGAAAATCTGCAAACTCTTTTAGGAAATCAGCGTAAGGCCCAGGCGGTCTATATACGGTAGCCAAGGCTAGAGATAATAGGGATGTTTTTCTATCATCTAAGAGCGTAACATTTAGTACAAGTACTTCAAATGAAATAAACTTATAACCCGTTTTCTGAGTAACATTGAGAAAATCTCTATAGATTGTTGCAACACCGCCGCCACGACCATTCAGACGGGGCTCATGCTTATAGAAGTATCCAGGAGGAGTAGACTCATTTAAACCAAAATAATCATTTGGTTTAAGCCAGGTTTCAGTAAGGCAAAGTACATCGAAGCTATTATCTGTGACTATTTCATTTACAATAACTGCCTTAGGTGTGAGTGATCTAATGTTTAGAAGACCTAGCTTTAAAAATTGTTTTTGATTACCAATAGCAACATTTTCTGATTTAATAACAATTAGATTTTTTCTAGATCCTGCAGTAGATTTATGATTTGATCTCACTAAACGAGGAATAGACACAGTTTCTATGCAATGTTCTACACTATTTATATCAGTTAAATTGGTGCAGCAGAGACTATGATTTGGACTTTTGTTTACTAGTCAAAAGGTATTTAACATTTTGGAGATGTTATCTGACAGAAGATCCGATCCGAATCTGTTTGGGTGTAAGCCATCAGCACGGTAAAGCCTAGGACGCTCCCAAAACAGATTCCAATTATTTACAAAGAGAAGTTTTTGCTCATTGCACCATGACATTAACCATTCATTAAGCGCAAATAATCTACTAAACTTTTCATGACCTAGTCGGTACGTGGGAAGCGGTCCTGACACAATAATCGTTATATCAGGCAAAGTGCTGCGTACCGTATCGATCAGATTCCTGAAGTCTTTCTTCAAAACTTCCGTCTGGCGCAGTCTGATGTCGGCCCCTCCCGCGTGCAGGACAACGGTTCCGACGCGCTCGTTCAGAATCTCGGGAACGTGAGCAGCGACTTCAGAAACACGAGCACCAGGAAAGCAGTGACTATGCACCTTACTTTTATTTAACGTAACGTGTACGTGTCGAACGATGGAATCGCCGATGATCACAGCATCGCGTTCTGTTTCGCGAAGAGGGGAGAAGCGGTTTTGTGTGGATATCTCGAAAACCGGGAGGGTCGGAGAGAGTTTTCTTGGTCTAGACCTGACTCGCGACTTCCGCTGCGGAAAAATCCAGGCTTCGTGATGGCATGTTGGAGCCGGAGTGAACGAGACCATGGCTGATCGCGACCTCGACGTTCGGGACCGATGTTGAGGAACGCACGGAGTAGACGAGGTCGGAGTCAGCGGGTTAGTAACATTAATCTCTGATTTGTGTGCCTCGGCGCGCGATGTTTCGAGAGCCAAACGCCGGTCTATCAGCTCGGCTTTTCTTACTAAAAGGTCGTGGATCTGTTTCTCAACAGCTTCCAGCTCAGACTGCACCGCGTGCAGCTCAAATGTGTCCTCACCTGCACCAAAAGGTAGACTACTTACATTTGATATATTCGCCATTTTAACAGATGGACAGTAAGTTACAACGACGCTACCAGTGGTGCTATCAATATTAATACTAATTTATGGCTTAAGTCTTGGATATAATCCGTCTTTTCAGTGGTACGGGTGTAGAGTAGACGCACGATAGGTGAAAAATGTTTGTTTGTAACTTAAATGAGTGCGGAGAAGACGCGTTCAGCCGTGATCCACGGACGTAACCTATAAGAGTATCCAGCGTTGGATCACAAGGCTTGAGACGCGTCTGCTCAACAATCCGCGTTATAACTATGAGGTGAGGAAAAGTAGAAAATGTTCGTTGTAAGTGAGTTTAAAGAGAAAACAAGAATTATAAATCAATCGATGGAGCTCCAAAGACAACAACGCGCTCAGAATATCATTCAGCTATTCTGTGCATCAAATGTGCATGAAAATATTTCAGTTTTGACACAAATGTTGAAGTTAAAGAAGTTTATAAAAGGCCGTACCTAAAACCACCCTGGTGGAGAGCGACTGGTTCATACAGTGAGCGGCCGACAGAATGAAGTGCTGGTTCAGGATGGTGCCGCCACAGAAGCCGATGTTGTCTTCATTAACGAGAAGAGCCTGAGAGAACGTCCCACGTCAGCAATAACAAACTAAAACTGGCATGTCTCCAAAACCTCAATTAAATATCATGCACAAGAAGAGCCCAAGTGTGTGTGTGTGTCTGTACCTGCCACGGACATTCTCCAGGAGGACATTCCACACCGTTGACGATTCTATTGTGTCCTGAAGATGATTCGGGTAAAACCGCCTCCTCCTTTACAATGGACTGCTCGTCGAGGCCGAACATGATCGTCTCGTTAACCGGCGGGATTGTGGCATTTCCGTCAGTCTCAGAGTTGGAGATGTTTGGCATTAGCATGAAGATGCTTCTGGTCTTCTGGAGATGAACGACGCCGCATTTGAAAGGATCTGAAACCAAAGGGTTATTTAACCCTCTTCCTTCCCTTGCGTCCTGCAACAAATCCTTCCCTCGCGGGTCAAAATGACCCGAAGCCCGAAAATTATACCTTTTTTTTCGTCCAGAAAGCTTATTTTATTTTTTAAATATAAATTACTAGATTTAATCAATAAATAAATAGTAATTTAAGCACATTCCTCACATTCTTTCAACTTAAATTCAAAATAACTCACAATTTCATGCATAAACCTTTTAATTCAGCTCTAAATATCTTACATTGGGTGTCTTTGTTTGGAAGCTTGTTTCCGCCACAGAGTGAAAAATAAAAAAGGTAGTTGTGACTATATCTTGCAATTCTGACTTTTTAACACGCAATTCTGACTTTATTTCACGCAATTCTGACTTTATATCTCGCAATTCTGACTTTATTTCACGCAATTCTGACTTTATATCTCGCAATTCTGACTTTATTTCACACAATTCTGACTTTATATCTCACAATTCTGACTTTTTAACACACAATTGCGACTTTATTTCACGCAATTCTGACTTTATATCTCGCAATTCTGACTTTATTTCACACAATTCTGACTTTATATCTCGCAATTCTGACTTTATTTCACGCAATTCTGACTTTATATCTCGCAATTCTGACTTTATTTCACGCAATTCTGACTTTATATCTCGCAATTCTGACTTTATTTCACGCAATTCTGACTTTATATCTCACAATTCTGACTTTTTAACACACAATTGCGACTATATTTAGCAATTCTGACTATATCTTGCAATTCTGACTTTATTTCACGCAATTCTGACTTTATATCTCGCAATTCTGCAATTCTGACTTTATTTCACGCAATTCTGACTTTATATCTCGCAATTCTGACTTTATTTCATGCAATTCTGACTTTATTTCATGCAATTCTGACTTTATATCTCGCAATTCTGACTTTATTTCACGCAATTCTGACTTTATATCTCGCAATTCTGACTTTATTTCACACAATTCTGACTTTATATCTCGCAATTCTGACTTTTTAACACACAATTGCGACTTTATTTCATGCCATTCTGACTTTATATCTCGCAATTTCTACTTTTTAACATAATTGCGACTTTATTTCATGCAATTCTGACTTTATATCTCGCAATTCTGACTTTTTAACACACAATTGCGACTTTATTTCATGCAATTCTGACTTTATATCTCGCAATTCTGACTTTATTTCACGCAATTCTGACTTTATATCTCGCAATTCTGCAATTCTGACTATTTCACGCAATTCTGACTTTATTTCACGCAATTTCTGACTTTATATCTCGCAATTCTGACTTTATTTCACGCAATTCTGACTATATCTCGCAATTCTGACTTTATATCTCGCAATTCTGACTTTATTTCACGCAATTCTGACTTTATATCTCGCAATTCTGACTTTTTAACACACAATTGTGACTTTATTTCATGCAATTCTGACTTTATATCTCGCAATTTTTACTTTTTAACACAATTGCGACTTTATTTCATACAATTCTGACTTTTTAACACAATTGCGACTTTATTTTACGCAATTCTGACTTTATATCACACAATTCTGACTTTATATCTTGCAATTCTGACTTTATTTCACGCAATTCTGACTTTATATCTCACAATTCTGACTTTATCTCGCAATTCTGACTTTATTTCACCCAATTCTGACTTTATTTCACGCAATTCTGACTTTATATCTCGCAATTCTGACTTTTTAACACGCAATTGCGACTTTATTTCACGCAATTCTGACTTCACATCTTGCAATTCTGACTTTATTTCACGCAATTCTGACTTTATATCTCGCAATTCTGACTTTTTAACACACAATTGCGACTTTATTTCATGCAATTCTGACTTTATATCTCGCAGTTTTTACTTTTTAACACAATTGCGACTTTATTTCATGCAATTCTGACTATATCTCGCAATTCTGACTTTTTAACACACAATTGCGACTATTTCACACAATTCTGACTTTATATCTTGCAATTCTGACTTTATTTCACGCAATTCTGACTTTATATCTCACAATTCTGACTTTTTAACACGCAATTGCGACTTCATATTTCGCAATTCTGACTTTATTTCACGCAATTTCTGACTATATCTCGCAATTCTGACTTTATTTCACGCAATTCTGACTATATCTCGCAATTCTGACTTTATATCTCGCAATTCTGACTTTATTTCACGCAATTCTGACTTTATATCTCACAATTCTGACTTTTTAACACACAATTGCGACTTTATTTCATGCAATTCTGACTTTATATCTCGCAATTCTGACTTTTTAACACACAATTGCGACTTTATTTCACGCAATTCTGACTTTATATCACACAATTCTGACTTTATATCTTGCAATTCTGACTTTATTTCACGCAATTCTGACTTTATATCTCACAATTCTGACTTTATATCTCACAATTCTGACTTTTTAACACGCAATTGCGACTTTATATTTCGCAATTCTGACTTTATCTTGCAATTCTGACTTTATTTCACCCAATTCTGACTTTATTTCACGCAATTCTGACTTTATATCTTGCAATTCTGACTTTTTAACACGCAATTGCGATTTTATTTCACGCAATTCTGACTTCATATCTTGCAATTCTGACTTTATTTCACGCAATTCTGACTTTATATCTTGCAATTCTGACTTTTTAACACGCAATTGCGATTTTATTTCACGCAATTCTGACTTCATATCTTGCAATTCTGACTTTATTTCACGCAATTCTGACTTCATATCTTGCAATTCTGACTTTATTTCACGCAATTCTGACTTTATATCTCGCAATTCTGACTTTTTAACACACAATTGCGACTTTAAATCTCGCAAATTTTGACTTTATTTCATGCAATTCTGACTATATCTCGCAATTCTGACTTTTTAACACACAATTGCAACTATTTCACACAATTCTAACTTTATATCTTGCAATTCTGACTTTATTTCACGCAATTCTGACTTTATATCTCACAATTCTGACTTTTTAACACGCAATTGCGACTTCATATTTCGCAATTCTGACTTTATTTCACGCAATTTCTGACTTTATATCTCGCAATTCTGACTTTATTTCACGCAATTCTGACTATATCTCGCAATTCTGACTTTATATCTCGCAATTCTGACTTTATTTTACGCAATTCTGACTTTATATCTCGCAATTCTGACTTTTTAACACACAATTGCGACTATTTCATGTAATTCTGACTTTATATCTCGCAATTCTGACTTTTTAACACACAGTTGCGACTTTATTTCACGCAATTCTGACTTTATATCACACAATTCTGACTTTATATCTTGCAATTCTGACTTTATTTCACGCAATTCTGACTTTATATCTCACAATTCTGACTTTATATCTCACAATTCTGACTTTTTAAAACGCAATTGCGACTTTATAATTCGCAATTCTGACTTTATCTTGCAATTCTGACTTTATTTCACCCAATTCTGACTTTATTTCACGCAATTCTGACTTTATATCTTGCAATTCTGACTTTTTAACACGCAATTGCGACTTTATTTCACGCAATTCTGACTTCATATCTTGCAATTCTGACTTTATTTCACGCAATTCTGACTTTATATCTCGCAATTCTGACTTTTTAACACACAATTGCAACTTTAAATCTCGCAAATTTTGACTTTATTTCACGCAATTCTGACTTTATATCGCAATTCTGAGAAATAAAGTCAGAATTGCAAGATGTAAACTCGCAATTGTGAGATGAAGTCGCAATTATCTTTTAAAATGTTTTATTCTGTGGCGGAAACAAGCTTCCATACTTTGCCGACCTCTTGTGGAAAAAATGTATAATATAAGATGATATTTCATGACTCTAGATGGGCTTATATCTCTATATGGAGTAAATGAGCTGGGTCCTAAAGCCAGTTTCTCTTCAGTGTGCATTCAGATACACATGTAGACATTATACAATCATTTATTGGTAAAATTTTAGCATTTTTAGGTGTTTCTATGTGTACTGAAGCATTCCTCGCATTCTATTCATTCCAAAGGGGGTCAAATTGACTCGTGAGTGAAGGATTCGTAACTTTTTACAACCAAAAAACTCCTCGAAACCATTCATTTTTTTGTGTGTATTCGTGGTTCTTTGTGTGTATTCGTGGTTCAAATGCGACAAAAGTCCTGATGAACACTACATTTTTTATAAAAAACAAAACAATTCCGGGTCAAAATGACCCAAGGGAAGGATGAAACTGGAAGATAATCGGCGGATAAACGTCTCGCTCACATCAGAACATCATTTACCATTAGAGTGGCACGACTTCCCGTTATCGCCCAGCTCGTAGCCTTTGGCACACGAACAAACAGCGGTTTTCTCCTTCACCCTGCAGAAATGATCACAGCCTCCGTTTTGACTCTCGCAGAGCGCAGGAATCGCTGCAGAGAAACACAGTGTTCAGCGCGCCGCTGGTCTGACGGTCTGTTGTGTGATTACTGAGCATCAGGAGGCTCTTTACCGAGCTCACAGTTGTAGCCCTTAAACCCTTGCTGACAGAAACACGTGTACGGCCCGACCGCATCTTTGCACTCGCCACCATTGAAACACGGCTGAGACAAACACGCGTCTCCATCTGTAGAAACACAACCGCTGGTATCAAGACTTTACCATTAAAACCAAACTGAAGCGCAGGATCGTTACAGGCACTCACCGTAATACACGTGCCAGAACTCATCCTGAGAGAGAAAAGAGAAGAACAACAACAACACATCCGTCAGATGAAGTCAACTTTCAATGCACACCAGAAGCATTTAGTGGCGTGTTGGTGTTTCATTGGCGTGTCATTCAGACTCAGTGGCGTATCACGGTCTTTATACAGTCCATGTGGTTATTTTTAAAATATGTTTAAACAATTTTCTTCAGATGGTTCAAACAGAAGTCAATAGTTCAACTCTGTCATGGGGGAAATCATAGTGAAAATACTGGCATTTTAATTTTTACTAATGTTCTCAAATTAGACGTTCATCTGTTTTTTTAAATGTTACTGCTTGTTTCAGAGAACATTCAAAAGTAACATTCCCATAATGTTTGAAGAATGATAAAGTGAATATTATAGAAATAACACTTTAATAACTTAATGGTGGGAACACTGTAAACCAGAATAAGTTGGCAAAACTCAAATAATTTAAGGTAATCAGTTACATAAAAAAAATTTAAGTTAAGAAATTGAATGTTTAAGTAAGCAGAACTTGCAGATTTTTATTTTGTAATCATACGTTTGAATTGCTCTTAGCTTGAAATATTTCAGTAAGCTAATTTATACACAACCTAATTTTCATGTAATCTCAACTTAAATCATTTTAGTAGTGGAAAATGTGCTAGCTTTAACTAGCTAATTAAAAAAAAGCTACCTTGCTAATTGGTGACACAATGCTTTGATAGCATTAGCACAGCATAGCACTTGATAAATGCTCAGTAATTTAAAAAAAATTCATACATTATTATTATGCTTATGCTCTTCTCATCACCATGATGGTAACTAGGGCTGTGTATTGGCAAGAATCTGGCGATACGATACGTATCACGATACATGGGTCACGATTCAATATATTGCAATATATTTCGATACTGTGCATAAGGCGATATATTGGGATTTTTTTTAAGTAAAATATATTAAAAATATAAAAAAAAAAAGACATGATGTGCATAAAAGTCAAAGAAGTTTACTTTAGGTAAACAATTCAGTACACAGAAAATCAAACTGCCAGTTTGGGCTTGTGGTTTACAGGTTCTTAGTGAGCAAATGTTTATATGCTCAAGTAGGCCATAATAAAAGAAAATAGGTACATAGCCCCTGTCACAATACAAAACAACAACGTAAACTGGACGAAAATGAATGAAAGTGGATGAAAGTGAACAAAATAAATGTGTCATATTGAAATCAAGTTTTATGTGATAAAAGATTTTAAAAGAACTGGACGCGCGAATGAGGCGAACCGCGCCGCACTAAACGCCTCGTGCCGCAGGACTAAACGCGTCTTTGCATTGACTTAACATTGCAATCACTCGCGCCAGATGCTCTCTTCGCGTTTAATGTGAACGATGCACGCGATTATTACATTTAGAAATAGACAGGCTTTGTTTCCAAATGCACCAAGCAAATATATCCTTTCAACTGTATAAACTTTTATAAAACCAGCCAATATAATCACAATAAACACATCCAAAATGAAATATTTAACATATAGGCTATATAACAACTGCACAACGTCTAATTTGTAAACAAAATTATTTACGCACTAAATCCAGCATAAACTCCGGCACAATTTGCATATGTTTAAACTCTCAAGGTAGACATCACATCCCGAACCTCACAGCAATTGGCTGCCGACTGCGTTTTTCGCTTGATATTTGTATAAAGGAACTGCCCAACTTTTTGACGCTCTCGGTCGCTCTCAACGCTTTCTCCGGTCCGCTGTCAATCCTAAAATGTCCAGTGGACACGCACCGTTATAGGCGAGCCTGGCGAGGACACTAGTGGTGCGTCTCAGCATAGCTATCTAGTGGTAGGGATTTAAACAACATAAACGTGAACCACTGTCTTACGGTCTTAACATGAATATTTTTGGACGTAAAAAAAAAAAAGCATTATATAACACTTAATTTTAGCATTTACTCTCCCTTTTAAGTGTCATGGCAAAGCATGCTGGGAAATAGCAATCCTAGCCCAGTTTCGACATAAATTTAAGTTTTTCTAAATTAAAAGAAACAAGTTCATAGAACTCAAAACAATGAAACAATTCAACTTACTTAAAATGTGTCAGTTTTGTGAACTCAAAAGAAAAAGAAAGTTCTAAATGCTCATAAAAGTTAATTTGATGAAACTAATTTGTATAATTTAAGTTGGCTCTACTCAAACCAGTTCATTATTTTGAGCGTTAGGATTTACTGTGAATGTTATCAAAATGTTCCTAGAAGATATTTTTATTAGCTGGGATATTAATATCAATATTTTTCTCAAATGATGTGACCACTGAGGGAATAGTGTCTGTCAGTGTCTGTGGTGGTTGCGTGTTTTGGGCCTAAAAGTGGATAATTGATTTCTTGGAAGATTCCGGTGAAGAACTGAACAAACAGACCGTCTTTTTAACATCCTCGAAGATTTCTCTGGCCTCCTCGTAACTGCAGCGCTCCTCAATGCACTCACGCTCCATGTTGCCCTTCTTCATCTCCTCAAACATGGAGTTTGCGCGCCGGCGGCGGATCAGGATCTGACTAGCATCTCGAGGGCGAAGGAAGACTGGAAAAACACATGACTTCATCATCATTATCAACAGCAAAGCCTCCCTCCTCCAGAAACTGATAGCAGAGGAGTGTTGTGAAATAAACCAAAGCACAGTTAAAATCCCTCTGACATTGACAGGGCCTTAAAGAACGACAGGAACAGAGAAATCAGCCGTCCTGAAGCTTCAGTTTGTCAGATTCGAGACGACACTCACCTTCCGAGCACAGACCGTGCACTAGAAACAAGCACAGAAAGTTCCAGTAGACCCAAGACATGGTCGGTCGTCGGCGTTTAGCTCTTTCACGTTAGAGGATCGTTCAGAAAGCAGAGAGAAGGTCAATGAACTGAGCGCTGGGAGGGAGAGAGAGGAACAGAGGGAGGAGAAACTCAGTCGTTTACACACTGGACGTTCAGTTTAGAGATCATGAAATCAGAGAGAGCTGTAGGAATCCTCACGTTCTCCAAACAAACACAAATGAGATTGGAGAAGCGCAATAATGATTTATGGGTGCTTTAGTAATCTTGAATCAGAATCAGTTCCTCTTGCAGCATCTCTTCTCTTCTCTGATGACGAGGGCGGGGCTATAACCTGTCACTCACATGAGATCAGCCAATAGCAAACCACAACCATCCAATCAATTCCCCACGGACACAATCAAGCCCCGCCCACATTTGTTCTTGTACCAGAAACGGTTTACTCGGATATACGACACAATAGAGGAGAAACGACCAGCACAACTTCACTTTCATGATGACTGAGACAGTATGTCTCAATAATGTCAGTATCTGCATTTCCATTACAGATTTGCGCAAAACTTTTGCGATATTTTTTAAATGTCGATAAAAAACTATTGTGAAATGACGGCGTTTCCATTAAACGATGTTGTGCGACTGAAACTTACATTTTTTCCTCTCATGATCAGTCATTCCAACAATAATGGAAACGGATGTTAGTAGGTTTACATATATCTGAGCCGCCGCACTAGCCATTATTATTATTACTGTAAGGAGTCATAGGCGTGTTATACAAGCTTTAATGGCAAGGACAGACTCTTATACTGAGAGCGGCTCGTATGAAGAGTTTCTGGGTGTTTCTCTTTCGATTCTGCTTCAAGATCTTGATTGTGGCATTTCTTAGTGGTTTAGAATCCAGTATTCCTGTCTTTTATGAGTTTAATAAAGAGCTGTCTCGTCTACTGTCCAAACACGCATATGAAAGTGACCTGTCAATGCACAAATGCACGTTTCCATTGCAGTTCAGTGAAATATTTCTTTTTCGAACTGCCTGAACAACCTCCTCATGCGAGCGTAAAAACGTTTTTGCGATATATGGGAATTTTTCCATGTGTTTCCATTGGCCGTATTTTCTATTGGCAATTTGAAGGGTAATGGAAACGCGACTAGTGATTCATACTTCGCCTAAATTTATTTATTTAGCTAGCAGATGCTTTTATCCACACAACAAGTGATTCATTTTAAAGGGTTCTGTCTGGTGATAAAACAAGTGAACAACATCCTTTTAGTCAATTGTTTGATAATCTAAAAAAGCTGGTGATTTTCAGTGTTTCATGAATTAGTTTGCAGGGATGAAGTTGGGCCGTTAACCGAAATATGTGAACCTAATCTTTGTTTTATCAGACTAATATAATGTACACAAAATGCACAGGAGAGATGAGGTCTGGCCTCGCACAGGGTCACGTCTGGTGTATGATTAGACCAGAGCAACATCTGCACTAGAAAATCAATGCAGTTCCAGTTAATGACTGTCTAACCGTCCCTCAAACACGCATGAGTGACAGAAGCACACACACACAAGGCTCAGAATCACTGTTTTATTTCAAAGCTCATCTCACACTCTTACTAATAAAGGTTCTTTATTGGCATCGATGGTTCCTCGAAGAACCTTTAACATCTTAAAAATAAAGGTTCCAAAAAGGGGTTCCACAGAAGAACCATTTTTGGTTCCCTAAAGAACCTTTCAGCGATCAGTTCTTAAAATAACCATTTTTTTTCTTAGAGTGAAGAACATTTTAAAAGTCTAAAGAACCTTTTTCCACTATAAAGAACCTTATGTGCAATGCAAAGGTTCTGTGGATGTTATGGATGATATCAACTTTAAATATGTAACTTGACTTGGTTTTGATTCTCTAGCAATCCATATTAGTTAGTCTAAAAACCAATAGTCCAAATTATTTTGTACATGCTTTCACTTCTGCAATAATCTGCTGAGTGTCTTTTCTAAATAAGAGACCAACCTTAGGTCTGTATTCCAAAGCATTCATGAATTACAACCATTTAAGTTTAGATCTGTGGGGAGGTGAGAGTCTACAGGTCAAGAAGGTTCTTTGGGGAACAGGAGATCCACTGATATTATTCAACCCCTCAACAGGTGTTTTCATAACCATTCATGGTTTTATGATGGATAGATGCACTTTTATGATGGACAGATGCACTTTTATGATGGATAGATGTACTTTTATGATGGATAGATGCACTTTTATGATGGATAGATGCACTTTTATGACGGGTAGATGCACTTTTATGATGGATAGATGTACTTTTATCATGGATAGATGCACTTTTATGATGGATAGATGCACTTTTATGACGGGTAGATGTACTTTTATGATGGATAGATGCACTTTTGTCATGGATAGATGCACTTTTATGACGGGTAGATGCACTTTTATCATGGATAGATGCACTTTTATGATGGATGGATGCACTTTAATCATGGATAGATGCACTTTGATGGACCGGCCATTCACTCCCATTATAAAGCTTGGAAGAGTCTGGACATTTTGTAATATAACTCTGTATTCGTCTGAAAGAAGATTGTCATATATACCTAGGATGACTTGAGAGAGAGTAAATCATGGGGTAAGTTTCATTTTTTTGGTGAACTATCCCTTTAACAGGTCAAGAACTGATCCCTGAAAGGTTCTTTGGGGAACCGAAAATGCTTCTTCAGTGGCGAAACCTTTAACCTCTGGTAAAGACAACAGGAGATCCACTGATATTATTCAACCCCTCAACGGGAGTTTTCACAACCATTTCAATCCATTTTAAGAAGTTAGCCACTTTGGTGTAAATCCCGTAGTACCCCGGCCGATGGCAGCCTTTACCCCACGACACGACGCCTGTGAGGAACGAGGTTCCCTGGTAGCGCGTGACTAGCGGGCTTCCGTCATGTCCTCGGCAGGACTCGTGTTCGCCCACAACGTAGCCCGCGCAGAACATGTTAGCAGTGACGTTGACGCGGCTGCTCGACACACACTGATCTGTGGGCACTAGCGGGACGTTGAGGCGCTGTAGAGCGCCAGACGAAGGGGCGCTCAGGCCTCGCGACGAGTGGATGTTGTGCCCGACGGTTCGCTTGCTCCATCCGCTGAGCGTGTGGAAGCGTACGGCTACGAGCTCGTCCTGTGCTAGTTGTGCTGTGGGCAAGCATACGGGCACGGCGTACGCTGAGCGCTTGAGTTCTTCATGAAGCTTCAGGAGGGCCAGGTCACTATCCAGTGAGACGGGGTCGTAACTCTCGTGGATAACCACAGCAGAAACATCATACGCCTCCTCTGGGCCGTCCATCACATCCAGGTCATGATCACCTGAGAACAAACAACTGCTGTAGACAAAACTGGAATGGAGCTGAATAATGAAACTATGGACGTTATTCACAGCAGCGCCATCTTTGATTTTTACCGGGAATGAAAGCGAGGCTGTGAGGGATAGACATACATCTCCTCAGTGGGTTATTCTATTATTTAAAGGCGCAGTGTGTAAATTTTAGTGGCATCTAGTGGTGAGGTTGTGAATTGCAACCAACAGAAGTTACGGTGGCCGACAGGGAAAGATGTCAACGTTAAGCTGTGCTTTAGGTGTAAATAGAGACTGCGTATGTTCGTTTGGCCGGAAGCTAGAATTTTACTTTGTAACGTATTAAATATGAATATTGTTCTTACACAAACTCATCATTTTGCTTCAGAAGGCCTTTATTAACCCAAAGGAGCCGTTTGGAGTTTGTTTATGATGAATAGATGCACATTTTTGTGCTTCAATCTGATGGTTGCAATCCACTGCCATTATAAAGCTCCAGGCAGAAAATTGATTGATCCTGGAAGAGCCAGGATATTTTTTAATAATAATAATAATAATAATAATAAACATAGCTGCAAGCAGCAATTACCGGGGCCAAGCAGAATTAATAAGACGACAAGACATGCCAACATTGCTGATAGTGTCAGACCAACTGCAACAATGAGCAATTAAAGACATTTAAAGAGGATTTTATGCGAAATGGCTGAAAAATCATTTAAACAGTAATTAGAAATATGATTTAATTGATTATCACTTTCGAACCAATAGGTGCCGCAGTTACAAAACTGATGTGATGTGGTCAGAGTGAAGAGACAATGACACATGCAAAGTTTGGCGTCAATATGTCAAGGCATTGCAGAGATAAAGCCTGAATAGTCCTTTTGGCATCATGCCTCAAATTTGCTGCTGCGCTATACGAAAACGGTTTCGTCTATCGACACGAAATCCATAACTTTTAGTCGGCACAGTATGGAGATGATACGATTCGATTTTGGTGAAAATCGGACAAACGGTCTATGGGGAGTTTGAAAAGGTAGGTCTTGAATGAAAGTCAAGATGGCGGACAGGAAGTTCGGCCAAATAAGGTAAACTTGATATCTATGTTCTCGGCTTGACCCAAGCAGGGAACTACACTGCGACCAAAATGGCCGCATATGCGACCTTTTGAAATGCCATTGCGACCCTAATTTTTAATGGGTCGCAAATGTATCACTGATTATTTTTGTACCTATGTTTTAGGCAATATGCTATGATTTACTATGAGCATTTATTAAAACAGAAATGTGTATTTTAAGAATACGTTTTATAACGTGCTCTGCCTCTGAGCATTCAAAACATCAAGTTAACTTCAGCCCCGCGACCGTTAACTTAAGTTACTCAGATTAAAACGTAGCCTAGCAGCTACCATTGTATCAGTGCTGCGCGAGCGGCTCTCTCTCTCTCACAAACACGGACGCGCACACACAGAGAAATTAAAATTGACGGGCTATAGTTTACATTTAATATTTAACGTTTTATATTTTAACGTGTGCGTTCCTTCCTCAGCGCGTACATGTGAAGCTCACATGCACGAAAAGCCTGTCTACCAGCGCCTGGATACTGGACTAAGTTATCTTTCGAGTCGTATTGTGCTTATACAGTTAAATACACACAAGGTTTAGATAAACAAAGTCGGTTATGTCTAAAGTGAAAGCAAACTTGAGAAAATAGAGTAAATCTGCTTGTCAAATGCGTGTATATTAGACGCGTCGCGCGCAACTCTTAAAGAGACAGTAGCAATAGTAAACACGCTGCCGCTTGCCGGATAGTTCACCAAAAAAATCATTTACGCACTCTAATGTTGTTCCAAACCTGTATTAATTTCCTTCTAATATTTTTCTAATATTAATATTTTGAAGAATGTGGCTATCCAGTAGCTGGTCCCCATTGACTTCCAAAGGAGAAAAATATACTAAGTCACTGGGGTACATAAACTGTTTGGTTACCCACATTCTTCCAAATAACTTTTATTTTCAACAGAAGAAAGAAACTCATTCGAGTTTAAAACAACTTGAGAGAGTAAATTATGACAATTTGAATTTTTAGGAGAACTATTCCTTTAATGTTAATAAAACAACAAAATGCAAAGAGAAAATCGCTCACTGCTCTTGACTGAAGTATCTTTAATAAGTATCAATGTATAATTTATACAGTGAAGTCTATTTTGTTTTATTTTCATATTTGTTCATTTAATTACTTTCTTCAATGCTACTGTTAAATACACCTACTGAAGCTGAAAACATAAAACACTGTTTATTTAATTTGTATATTAAGTTGTGTATGTGTAATGTGCATCTTTGATCTTAATATTTAATAACAAAGAAAATAATGACAAATATTTTTATCTTCGCCCCTGTCTGCCATTTTTTTATATATGTTTTGTTACCCAAGGTTTTGTTTTTAAAATATGGACAAAAGTTTTGGCTGTAATGCTCAGTCGCAAAATAGTAAAACCAACATAAAAAAGAATCGTGATAAAATCGTGATTTTCCTGAAAAAAATCGTGATACAATATTTTTGCCATTGGAATAATAAATTAAGTAGCCTATCTTAATTGTACACAATGTTCCTGTTTTTTTTTTTGTTTTTTTTTACTGTTTTATGCAATAACAGCAATATTAATATCGGTTATTATCGGTATCGACCACAATTTTCACATCGGTGCATCACTACTTAAGAGTTCAGGAGTCTACCCATCTGTGCCAACCATAGCATATTGAAATCCATTTAGGAGAAAATCTATCCCAACCAATGTTAAAGAAAACAAAAACAAGAAGGCATGTGGTTTAAAAGATGGCAAGTAAAATAAAAAGCACATCTGTATGTAATACAGTTTCATTATTGTTTATTATTATCCAGAGCGGCTAACTATAAATAATTTGTGCAACCAAATCATGTTTTGCGCCAGTAACTGAAAAAGTTAGTAGCGCAAGTGCCACCAGTGGAAAAGGTTAGTGTAGTTCCCTGCCAAGGAATCTATTGAGACCAGTGGCATTTCAATAGCCTGATTTATTCAAAATAAATTTTGTTATAACTTTTGACCAAAAGATGGTGCTTGTTTCGAAACTTCTCACGCTCCTTCAGGGCATCATGCTGATGACCCATACCAAGTTTCGTAACAATCAATTCATGCGTTCTTAAAATACAGCTTTTTTGCACAAAATTAAAAATGGCCGACAGCCAAAATGGTCGATATGGTCAAATTCGGCATGTTGCCCTGAATCTAACGAGACCATTTTTATGATTTTTAGACAAACCGTTCAGAAGTTATAAGCAAAAATAGCCATTTTTCATATCTCCGGACCAGTAGGTGGCGCTGTGCCGAAACGCAGCATGTAGCCTCAGGTCATGCTTGGGATGACATGTACCAAGCTTGGTCTGAATCCGATAAAGCGTTGCGGAGATACAGCCTTACTGTTTATCTGTTTTCGCAAGCACTACGTAAAATTTGTTCAAGCGTTTATCAAAAACAGTTTGATAAATCAACTTGAATTCCATAACTTTTTGTCGGCATGGTCTGGAGATGATCTGGTTCAATTCTCGTCAATCGAATCGACTTCAGCTAGGGAATCAGAGGGAAAAAAGAATTTTGTTTCTAGCCCTTGTGGTTCAAAACTTATTAGCATAAACATGAGTGCAACTTTGGACAGTTGGTGGCGCTAGAGGGATTGGTTTTAAGACACCAAATTTGCTATAGTGACAGACTGGACTGTCCTCTATCAGTGTGCCAAATTTCATAACTTTCCCGCAAGTGGTTCTATGGGCTGCCATAGACTCCCAGAGCGGAAGAAGAAGAATAACGGGAACAGATACAATAGGTGCCTCCGCACCTTCGGTGCTTGGCCCCTAATAATAATGAATTTTCATTACTACTCCATTAAGCAGAGAGTTACGGTGTTGTATGGGAAACACACCCCTGTACTGTATAAAAACCATCAATCACACTTCAGACACCTGTGATAACCTTCAGACGCTTCAGGTCCTTCTGATGAACGCAGTGAGCCGCGGTTACGACCCAGCCGTCGTCCAGAAGAGCTCCTCCACACACACTCTCTCCGTTATAATCTATCAGTGCCTGGAGACACAGAACACACTCATCATCTGATCACTTCTTCTCGTAACCCGGTGACGAGCACATTTACTGTTACCTGCCAGGGACAGTGACCTCTGGGACAGTGGATTCCCCCCGCAAGCTGTTTTTGAGAATGATCTGTGTTTGTCGTCTGAAGCGGAATCTTTCCACATGGATATTTAACTGCAACAAATCACAGTTTAAATAGAAAAGGTTTTGGCATGAGAAACATTAAATGTTGAAAAGTGCCTGAAAGTGCCCCTATTATTTATAAGGTTCCTAATGTTGTTTTGGCGTCTCCTACAACAGGTTCACATGCATCCAAGATCAAAACACTTTAATTTCCTCATAATCTCCACTGCAGCGTCAGCTCTTTTCTCTCAGTGTCTGAAACGCTGAATCAAGGATTCAGTCTCTCTAAGCTCCGCCTCTCTGAGAGCTGCTCTGCTGTGATTGGTCAGAAATCAAACGCTCATTATCATATCTGAATCTCAGCTCTTGATCACAGTGATGTGAACAGTAACGATGGCGTGGGTTTTACCGTATCAATCTCAGAAAACAGCGTCTTCTCGACACGAACAACACGAACCAAACTCTTCCAGTCTCAGATACACTACAGTGTTTGAGGGCGGAGCTAAGAGACGCTGCTCAGCCAATCAAGACCAGAGGCTGGCATTATGCAAATTAGCTACAAACCACAGTGAGACTGAATTACTGACGACTGGTTTCAGTTCAGAATCACTTCTTTCTTTTGGGAGACAAAAACTTAATTGATCTTTGCAGAGCTTTTACATTCACTATGGCTTGCTTAGTTGGGGAAATTTAATTTAATTTTCAACAATATTATTGATCTGCCTTTCTTGAGACCATTATATGAGAACTGAACTGAGCTGGACGATGACATCATGGTTTTCTCCAGAGCGGCTATATATATATAAATTAACTAAATTAACAACTTTTTTACAACAAAAATGAACCATCACTGAACTTACTTAAGCTGGACTGTGACGCTATTTTCTTCTGGAAACAAACTTTGTTGCATTATTTTCCGGTTATCTCTGTAAAGCTGCTTTGAAACACTCTGTGTTGTAAAAAGTGCTGTATAAATAAAACTGACTTGATTTGAATTGTCTACATGAAAGGTCATATTCTAAAAAGCATTATAGGGGCACTTTAAATAAGTTTAGTTAGGAGTTTGAAGGTTTTATGAGCCTTTTGTACTTTGAGATTTGAAATTTATAGGTCTTTATTTATATATTCTTCCCACCTTGAGCAACACAAGATGTCCCGTCAGCCCCCAGTGTGTATCCCGTGGCACAGCGACACGAGCGCCTGGGTCCCGAAACCTCGCAGAACTGCTCACAGCCTCCGTTCACATGAAGACACTTCAGCGTCTCCTCAAACCCTGCCCAGGGAAACATCTATGAGCTTTTAGCAGAACACACCGCTGGTTATTTTCACGTTCACGCACCTTTCTCACAGTATTTCCCCTCAAACCCCTCCAGACACAGGCAGTAGTAGGTGCTCGCCAGATAAACACATGTGCCGTTGTTCTTGCACGGATTGGTCAAGCACGGCTCCTTAGCTTAGATAGATGATTACATGTATAAATCAAGCAAATGTTAAAAAAAGGTTGGTTTATAGTAATGAATATGAAAACACCTATATTTGGGGTGGGAATTCAATGCATCTTGAAGACTTGGACTGAGCTGAAACATGGAAGCTTGTTTCCACCACAGAATAAAAAATCCAATCTTTTTTCTCAGAATTGCGTGTTATAGTCACAATTGCATGTTTTAAAGTCAGAATTGCGTGTTATAAGTAAAAATTGTGAGATATAAACATGAAATTCTGACTAAAAAAGTCTTTTACCCTTAGAATTAGACTTTATAACTCTCAATTGTGAGTTTATATCTTACAATTCCTACTTTATAACACGCAATTTCGACTTTATATATTACGCAATTGCTTGTTATAAAGTCAGATTTGCAAGATATAAACATGCAATTCTGAGAAATAAAGTGAGAATTGCGTGTTTATAAATTGTGAGATAAAAAGTCGCAATTATCTTTTAAAATGTTTTACATTTTTGTCCGAAACAAGCTTGCATATAAACAAACACCTTTTGAACATACAGACTTCAGGTCAATAAATACTGTTTTTTTTTTGTTTGTTTTTGTTTTTTTGTCAGAGCAGCAGTCCATGTAATGACCAGTAATGAAATCAGTTAGGCCTAGGCTATATGATTATATAATACTGTGGTCAGTGATCACATCTGTACTAATAATAAGTACAATGTCAGAAAGATTCTCTCAGTGAAAAGCACTTATTTATACTAATAATTGACTACATTTTTTGAGGAAACTATGGTGTGCCATGTTTATTTTTTGTGGGCAGCGGTGTCACATTTATTACTCACCGGAGTAACTCAACCAAAACTGTTTCTGCAAAAGAGAAACAAAACGAATTCGCAAACTTACTTAAATTAAAATAATATACCAGATGAGTAATAATATTGTGCATGAATATCTGAGTGAGTACCGTCTTCGTGTCGTCCTCGAACACCTCGCGCGCCTCCTCGTAATCGCAGATTTCTTCGATGCACTCGCGCTCGAGATTCCCGCGCTTCATCTCCTCAAGGAAAGAGTTCGCGCGCCTCACGCGCTGCAACACAGAACTGGCGCCATCTTTGTCAAGAAACACTGGAAACAACGAGGAACAGAGGTAGAACATAAGTAGTTTGATGCGCTAAGTTATTTAACAGGCGGTCTATGTTGTTATATATCGATACACGAGCGACACGAACACTCCCGATAGAACACTGGGCGCCCGCGAGTCACTTTCTTTGATTATAACGGGTACGGGAGAGTTATTTTAGTTCGTGGCGCTCGCAATTCTTACCACCGATGGATCCGTGAAATATCAGGACACACAGCAACACAACAGCACAAGTGTTCATGTTCACCTCCGGACACACGCGTGGTCAATGTTTCCTCAGAATCCTGATGGAGAGACTGAAAATAGCCGATCGACCGGGAGCAAAGGGCTTTCTGACTGTGTGAGATTCACTCAGACACACTGATAATGAGTTCAGTAATCAAACCCATTATTAGACCAGGCTATGATTTTAAAGTCACCATGTAATCAGAATGCACAAGTTTATGGAATACTGTGGCTTTATTCTAAATGATTTATCGGTGCACATTATTATTATCGTGTTAAATTCATGTTCCTGTTAATCTTGAATCAGAATCAGTTCCTCTTGCAGCATCTCTTCTCTTCTCTGATGACGAGGGCGGGGCTATAACCTGTCACTCAAATGAGATCAGCCAATAGCAAACCACAACCATCCAATCAATTCCCCACAGACACAATCAAGCCCCGCCCACATTTGTTCTTGTTCCTGAAGCGTTTCACTCGGATATACACAATAGAGGAACTTTATGCTCACTCACACAAAGTATTTTTAAACAGTACTAACCGTATAATGTGAGAAACCACTCATTAGCCAGTGTTTAACTACGTATGACACCCTGTCCTAACCAGACGCGACACTGTGACGCAATAAAACACAGCTTTTCCATGTTAATCAGAGCTCTTGTCCTAATGAGCCACGATGGCGATACTCTTTAAACGTTTTTTAATTCTGCACCATCTCCCTGGAACAACAACATACAAAGTATGTGATGAATATATACTCAAGAGAAACTCGCAATCGTATGGATTCCCATTGGAACGACTGAAAATTTGCACACACACGCATTTATACACATGCATATAAACCAAATAAACACAGATAATCTTCACTCTACTGAATTGTTTATTTTTGAATGAGGTAATGAAGGCCAAAGCATTGAGAAGGTAAAAATGTCAAACAATGAAGAAATCAGACATAAATAGAGCAGCGCTCAAATTCAGACGCTTTAACGCTTCACTTGAGTAGAATTCGCCGTATGTTCGTGGATCCACTGCAGGTAGTTGGAGACGCGCGTGTAGATGCCGTAGGATCCCGGTCGAGCGCAGCCTTTCCCCCAGCTCACGATTCCCAGCAGGAACGTGGTGTTTCTGTAGCGGGTCACTAGCGGTCCGCCGCTGTCGCCTTTACACGAGTCCTGCTTTCCCTCGATGTAACCGGCGCAGAACATGTTATCAGTGAGCGAGACTTTGCCGTCCATCACACACTCCTGCGTGCGAATGCGCGGCACCTGGAGTCGGCGCAGTAAACGTGAGGTGGGTCCGTCCTCGCTGCGTTTGCCCCACCCGCTCACCGTGTGCTTGCTGACGGCCCACAGCACGCGCTCCGCCATGTCGCGCACCGGCAGGCACACGGGCACGGCGTACGTGCCGTAGACGACGGGTCTGCTCAGACGCAGCAGGGCGATGTCACTGTCTGCGGTCTCCGGCACGTAGCCGGGGTGCATTAGCATCTCCGCCACCTGGATCACCTGTTCGGTGCCTTCGTCCACCTCGATGTCGTGCTCACCTGAGTCACAGGGCGACAGAACAACAATAATTAGTCATTAATCTTGAAGGGGTCCTATAATGCCCTTTTCACAAAATGTAAAATAAGTGTCTGATGAGTGTGTGTGTGAAGTTTTAGCTCACAGTACACCACAGATATTTTTTACAGCATGTTAAAATTGTCACTTTTTGAGGGTGAGCAAAAACACACCGTTTTTGTGTGTCCCTTTAAATGCAAATAAGCCGCTGCTCCCGGCACAGAGGGCGGAGCTTCAAGAGCTTGTGTGTGTGTGTGTGTGTGTTTACATACAGTAAATGTCTCCACTAACATTCAGAAACTTCTAAAAGTGAAACTCTTCCTGAGTCTCTCCGTAAGGCTGCACTCGCTACTGGTTATTCTTGGATTCTGGATGAGGGAGATTGGCCTGTTTTGTTATTGCCGGAGTTTCTGAAGCTCGTTTAAAGACTAAAGCTCATTTGCAATTTAAAGGGACACACACAGAAACGGCGTGTTTTTGCTCACACCCAAAAAGGGGCAAATTTGAAAAGCTATAATAAATGATCTGGTATTCTGAGCTGATGTTTCACACACACATTCTGGGGACACCAGAGATTTATATTACATCTTGTGAAAAGAGGCATAATATGTCACCTTTAAATGCAAATGAGCTCATGTGTTAGTAACTCCGATTCCCTCACACACGGGGTTTATGTAAATTTTAGATTTTTACATTTTTAAACCCGGGAGGAAGCTCATTGTAGTCTCTACCAGCCGTTTGTTGTAGTCCTTATAAAGGGATTTCTGTAAAAGCAAATATCTCCCTTTGCTCTGAACTTTGAGCGTTGTAACTTTACAGATGTTGTTTATGCTCAGACAGCAACATTACACACTAACCAAAGTTAGAAAAGTGTAATCATAATCAACCAGCCCTTTAACAAACACATTAAAACTTTCGCTGGCTCTTTTCTGTTATTAAAATAGTTAGAAGAGTTCTGTCATCAGTTACTCACTCTCATGTTGACTTTCGTTCGTCTTTGAAACACTAAGGAAGATTTTCTTAGATCTTCGTCAGAGTTTTGGGTGAATAGACTTTTAATGACATAATTTTCATTTTTGGGTGAACTAACCCTTTTGACAATTACTTGTATAATAAGTAATTATGCAAGTAAATTGTTGTGATTTTCTCTTCTTGATAAAATTGTTGTTTAATTAATACGAATGACATAATTTTCAGCTACGGGTTTGTTAGGCTGCAATATTTTGACTGGTTTTGTCCTGACTGTTTACTGTTTACCTAATCAGACAAGACAAAATCAATAAAAAAAATCACAGCCAATCAGAAAATCATGTGGGCGGAGTCTCTCGGCTGGTGCACTGCAATCGTAACCAAATCAATCTAAAATCACAGCCAATCAGAAGAGTGTGTGTAATAATTCTGCTCTGAGAGCGACTGTACCTGCGACTATCTTGAGAAACCTGACATGGAGTTTCTCTAAACAGTGTGCGGCTGTGAGGATCCAGGTGGGTTTATAGATCACACCTCCACAGAAGCCCTTCTGGCCGTACTTCAGCAGCACCTGTCCACACACACACACACACACACACACACACAGGTGTTTGACGGTAATGACACATCGATGTGTGTTCTGTGACGTGACCTCTGCTACCTGCCACGGACAGTGACCTTTAGGACATTCGGCTCCACCAACGATTCGAGACCTCAGATCCGCCTGAAGGTTCGTAGCAGAACCTCCCCCCCAAAGAAGTGGAACCTTCCCACACGGAAAAGCCTCTGTAACACACGGACAGTTATAATGGGTTAATTCTAAACGAATTAGACAGTTTTCTGTGTAATTAAAGGGATAGTTCACCCAAAAATGAAAATTACCCCATGATTTACTCACCCTCATGTCATCCTAGGTGTATATGACATTCTTCTTTCAGATGAATATAATCGGAGTTACTCTTCCATCATAAAAGTGCTGACTCTTCCATCATAAAAGTGCATCTGTCCATCATAAAAGTGCATCTATCCATCATAAAATTGCATCTGTCCATCATAAAAGTGCATCTATCCATCATAAAAGTGCATCTGTCCATCATAAAAGTGCGTCTATACATCATAAAAGTGCATCTATCCATCATAAAAGTGCATCTCTATCCATCATAAAAGTGCATCTATCCATCATAAAAGTGCATCTATCCATCATAAAAGTGCATCTCTATCCATCATAAAAGTGCATCTGTCCATCATAAAAGTGCATCTGTCCATCATAAAAGTGCATCTGTCCATCATAAAAGTGCATCTCTGTCATCATAAAAGTGCATCTGTCCATCATAAAAGTGCATCTGTCCATCATAAAAGTGCATCTGTCCATCATAAAAGTGCATCTATACATCATAAAAGTGCATCTATCTGTCCATCATAAAAGTGCATCTGTCCATCATAAAAGTGCATCTATACATCATAAAAGTGCATCTATCCATCATAAAAGTGCATCTGTCCATCATAAAAGTGCATCTATCCATCATAAAAGTGCATCTGTCCATCATAAAAGTGCATCTGTCCATCATAAAAGTGCATCTATCCATCATAAAAGTGCATCTATCCATCATAAAAGTGCATCTGTCCATCATAAAAGTGCATCTCTCCATCATAAAAGTGCATCTATCCATCATAAAAGTGCATCTGTCCATCATAAAAGTGCATCTGTCCATCATAAAAGTGCATCTGTCCATCATAAAAGTGCATCTGTCCATCATAAAAGTGCATCTGTCCATCATAAAAGTGCATCTATCCATCATAAAAGTGCATCTCTCCATCATAAAAGTGCATCTATCCATCATAAAAGTGCATCTGTCCATCATAAAAGTGCATCTGTCCATCATAAAAGTGCATCTGTCCATCATAAAAGTGCATCTGTCCATCATAAAAGTGCATCTATCCATCATAAAAGTGCATCTCTCCATCATAAAAGTGCATCTATCCATCATAAAAGTGCATCTGTCCATCATAAAAGTGCATCTGTCCATCATAAAAGTGCATCTATCCATCATAAAAGTGCATCTGTCCATCATAAAAGTGCATCTGTCCATCATAAAAGTGCATCTGTCCATCATAAAAGTGCATCTATCCATCATAAAAGTGCATCTATCCATCATAAAAGTGCATCTATCCATCATAAAAGTGCATCTGTCCATCATAAAAGTGCATCTATCCATCATAAAAGTGCATCTGTCCATCATAAAAGTGCATCTGTCCATCATAAAAGTGCATCTATCCATCATAAAAGTGCATCTATCCATCATAAAAGTGCATCTCTCCATCATAAAAGTGCATCTGTCCATCATAAAAGTGCATCTATCCATCATAAAAGTGCATCTGTCCATCATAAAAGTGCATCTGTCCATCATAAAAGTGCATCTGTCCATCATAAAAGTGCATCTGTCCATCATAAAAGTGCATCTATACATCATAAAAGTGCATCTATCCATCATAAAAGTGCATCTGTCCATCATAAAAGTGCATCTATCCATCATAAAAGTGCATCTGTCCATCATAAAAGTGCATCTGTCCATCATAAAAGTGCATCTGTCCATCATAAAAGTGCATCTGTCCATCATAAGTGCATCTGTCCATCATAAAAGTGCATCTGTCATCATAAAAGTGCATCTATCCATCATAAAAGTGCATCTATCCATCATAAAAGTGCATCTGTCCATCATAAGTGCATCTATCCATCATAAAAGTGCATCTGTCCATCATAAAAGTGCATCTATCCATCATAAAAGTGCATCTGTCCATCATAAAAGTGCATCTGTCCATCATAAAAGTGCATCTATCCATCATAAAAGTGCATCTGTCCATCATAAAAGTGCATCTGTCCATCATAAAAGTGCATCTGTCCATCATAAAAGTGCATCTATACATCATAAAAGTGCATCTATCCATCATAAAAGTGCATCTGTCCATCATAAAAGTGCATCTGTCCATCATAAAAGTGCATCTGTCCATCATAAAAGTGCATCTATACATCATAAAAGTGCATCTATCCATCATAAAAGTGCATCTGTCCATCATAAAAGTGCATCTGTCCATCATAAAAGTGCATCTATCCATCATAAAAGTGCATCTGTCCATCATAAGTGCATCTGTCCATCATAAAAGTGCATCTATACATCATAAAAGTGCATCTGTCCATCATAAAAGTGCATCTGTCCATCATAAAAGTGCATCTATCCGTCATAAAAGTGCATCTATCCATGATAAAGCTTAGAAGAACCAGAATATTTTTTAATACAACTTATTTTCGTCTGAAAGACGATTGTCATATACACCTAGGATGACTTGAGGGTGAGTAAATCATGGGCTAATTTTCATTTCTAGGTGAACTATCCCTCTTAACATGTCTGTACAGTGTTTGCAAGGCTATATTGAACCACTCGGCATGAAAGGGAAGCTGGAACAAGATCAAGTGTAGCGCTTGGCTTGATCCGTGAGTTTGTGATATTCTCACCGTGTGTCAGGCAGTTCTGGCCATCCGACCCTAAGAAGTACCCGTCGGCACAGGAACAGTTGCGCTGCCCGTCCTCCTCCACGCAGAAGTGTTCGCACTGACCGTTCTCATGCAGACAGGAGTCAGGAACTCCTCTAATCTCTGAGGAGGAATCAGGAATTAGTTTGTTCTTTCACTTCAAGGACGTTTGCACTCTTTGCACTGTATCTTGATTTAAGAATGTTTAGATATTTGTGCTGGAAAACAAGAGAGAAACACTGAGGAAGAACATAATTTTTCCAGCATTTTTGGCAATTAAAATTATACAACGTTTGAACTTACGTCTGTTTAACATAGATTTGATTACTAAATAACATTTTAATGACAAAAAAATAATGTCCCTTAACCCTGTTATAGTGTGGCTTCCCATTAAAAGCGAAATGTTCTATGTGTTGATGAAGTGAGTTGTGTTAAAAGACCATCGAGGTAAAGTGAGCCATTACAGTGTTGATGAGGGTAAAGTGAGCCGCTACAGTGTTGATGAGGGTAAAGTGAGCCGCTACAGTGTTGATGAGGGTAAAGTGAGCCGCTATAGTGTTGATGAGGGTAAAGTGAGCCGCTACAGTGTTGATGAGGGTAAAGTGAGCCGCTACAGTGTTGATGAAGTGAGTTGTTTTAAAGGGTTAGTTCACCCAAAAATGAAAATTCTGTCAGTAATTACTCACCCTCATGTTGTTCCAACCATGTAAGTCTTTCGTTCATCTTCGGAACACAAATTAAGATATTTTTGATGAAATCTGACAGAATTTTGACTCCTCCATAGGCTTCCAGTGTGACCGAAACTCACCGGCCCAGAATAGTTATTAAAACATCGTTAAAATAGTCCAAGTAACTACAGTGGCACTACATTAAGTTTATCATGCGACGACAATACTTTTTGTGCGGAAAAACAACAAAAATAACGACTTTATCCAACTATTAGTGTTCCTCAATGTGGGCCTCTGACGAGAGTTCACGGGAGCGCCAGGACGCATGCGCGAGAACTGAGCTTAAATACTCCCAAGGAGTGAGCAGTCAGTAACAAGTAGTAGTAGAAGAAGAACGCCGTAAGCTCAGTTCTCGCGCATGCGTCCTGGCGCTCCCGTGAACTCTCGTCAGAGGCCCACATTGAGGAACACTAATAGTTGGATAAAGTCGTTATTTTTGTTGTTTTTCCGCACAAAAAGTATTGTCGTCGCATGATAAACTTAATGTAGTGCCACTGTAGTTACTTGGACTATTTTAACGATGTTTTAATAACTATTCTGGGCCGGTGAGTTTCGGTCACACTGGAAGCCTATGGAGGAGTCAAAATTCTGTCAGATTTCATCAAAAATATCTTAATTTGTGTTCCGAAGATGAACGAAAGACTTACATGGTTGGAACAACATGAGGGTGAGTAATTTACTGACAGAATTTTCATTTTTGGGTGAACTAACCCTTTAAAGGACCATCGGGGTAAAGTGAGCCGCTACAGTGTTGATGAGGGTAAAGTGAGCCGCTACAGTGTTGATGAAGTGAGTTGTATTAAAGGACCATCGGGGTAAAGTGAGCCGCTACAGTGTTGATGAGGGTAAAGTGAGCCGCTACAGTGTTGATCTCCGCGTCTCTCACCGTGCTCACAGAGGCGTCCGCTGAAGCCCGGCGCACACAGACACGTGAAGGATTCTGCGTTCTGGCTCGTGCACAGCCCGTTGTTCTCACACGGGTTCGATGCGCAGTGATCTTTCACTGCAGACCAACATGAAGATGCATCTTAATTACGCGGAAAATGTCATTGAGCAAAAAGTCACATATGTTTAAAACTCACCGTCATAGATCGTCCAGAACTCATTCTGTGTGGAGACATTAGTTAGATAGGCATCTTTACTCATATTTCAGATGCATGCCACATAAGAGCCAGACTACATGATGCCTGTCCTGACACGAGTATCAGAGTATACATTAGCAGTTTAACTCTCATCCTTTCCTCGCACTGTGGAACACATCTTTCCTTCGCGGGTCAAAATGACCCGAAGCCCTAAAATTCTATTTTTAATGCAATTTATTTGTAATTTTTTTTATTTACCTTTAAATTACTAGATTTGATCAATAAATAATAAATAAATAGTAATTTAAGCACATTCCTCACATTCTTAAATTCAAAATAACTCTCAATTTCATGCATAACTCTTTTAATTCAGCTCAGAATATCTTACATTGTGTGTCTTTGACCTCTTGTGGAAAATAAATAATATAAGATGATATTTGATGACTCTAGATGGGCTTATATCTCTATATGGAGTAAATGAGCTGTTCCTCTGGGTTTCTCTTCAGTGTGCATTCACATGTAGACATTATACAATCATTTTTTGGCAAACTTTTTGCATTTTTAGTTTGAATTTTGAGCATTTTTAGGTTTTTCTGTGTGAACTGAAGCATTCCTCACATTCCATTCATTCCTAAGGGGGTCAAATTGACCCAATTTGTTACTTTTTTAAATTTCAACCACAAAGCTCCTCGAATCCACTGAAAAATTTTTTTGTGTGTATTCGTGGGTCAAGTGCGACAGAAGTCCTGTGGTCTTGGACCCCTCTGATGAACACTCAATTTTTTACATTTCTAAAATGACCCGAGGGAAGGATGAGGGTTGTGTGGGTAAGACACCTAAATGCCACTTCAGAAACGCCTTTTCAGTGTAAATGTGGCATTACACTAATAAAATATACAACTACAATCCTTCAGGTTGGGAAAAGCAGTTTAAGAGTAAGTTCCACTAGTTTGCTAGACGACATGCATCAAGATCAGTGCGTTCGGTCAGTGAACGTGTGATGTAACCCTGACCGTGGCCTCGGTGTGCTCGAACACCTCTCTCGCCTCCTCGTACGAACACTTCTCCTCCAGACACTCCCTCTCCAGATTACCCATCTTCATCTCCTCAAACCAGCCTGAGTTCGCTCGCTTGCTCCGGGTCAGAACCTCGTGAGCCCCGTCCCGTCCCGTGAACACTGAACACACACACGTACACAACAACACTCTCATGATGAACACTACTGCACCTGGATGTCCAGTTGGTGTATTTACTGTACCTGTAGCCGAATGAACACAGTAAAGACTGAAGAGGACGTGAAACCCTGCCAGGAGACGCATGTTGACCAGCGCTTCAGTTTGTCTTGTGCTGGAGGTTCAAAGGTCTGAAGTCTAAATACTCTCCAGCCCTCGAGCTGAAAACACTCCCTCACTCACACACACACACACACACACACACACACAAAGAGACAAGACGAAGGACAACATTTGAAAAAAATGTTTTATTTTTGATACATAATACAAATTTTCAACATGTTCTGCCAGTGTTTGTTATATATTCTCACTTGCATGTGTCCTTAAAGGTGAAGTGTGTCATTTTTTTTTATTGCAAAAGTAAATAGATTATCCGGTCTCAATGTTTCCTTCCCGATGCTAAACATCGTGAGTCTCGGCCCAAACTCATGAAACGAGTCAGACAAAAGTGTCACTCTTCAGGAAGTCCGTCCAAAATGACCAATTTAACTTGGAAAATGGCATAAAGTAAAGCCAAAACAATCTCTGTTACTGTAATCTCCTGTTATCACTGTAAAGCTGCCTTGAAACAATCCATATTGTTAAAGCGCTGTATAAATGAAGGAGACTTGACTTGACATAAAACATCTGCAGCTAATATATAAGCAGTGTTTACATCACGTGTTCAAGAGAACAAAATCATCACTTCCTGCCGCAAAATATCAGCAATAAAACTGTAAATTTCTGCAATCTTTCTCTTTCTCCCTCCATCATGAACGAGTGTGTCTCGAGCGCCAGACGAAACTCAGTAAAGCTGTCATGTTCTCTGGCGTTCGGATGCTGGTGTTCGGGAACACACTCGTGTGAGATGCTACACCAAATCATTCTGATCACACACTTTCAGAAACACCATACCAACATTAGAGATGCTGTGACGCCATTGGTCCACTGGTTACTCCAGTTATCCAATCAAAGGCAAAGCCACATGAATTTATTGAGGGATTTATTCAGTAAATGTGTTTCCATCTTCGTTCATGTGCGTGACTTCTTATCGAATAAAATAATCATCTGACTCAATAACACATTTTCTTGCGTATTTTTAGAATTCGTGTGCATCTTGGCGTTTCCAGCCAACAATTTTACATGGGATATTCCAAAATCCACATGGAAACACAGCTATTGACTGACTTAAGGTCCTTGCACACCGAGTCCGAAATTTTCACATGCGTTTTTTTCGTATTCGTCATCCGGTGGCTCTGTCAAAACACCTCTCAAGATGTTTGCTAATGCTACAGACGCGAAAAACGCAGGAAATCGAACCTGATCCGAATTTTTATACGACGGACGAAAATTTCAGAGGCAGTGTGTAAACGTGATTGACACAACATGAGGTTGTTTTTATTTTTTAACTTGTGAAAATTTTGGACGAGAATTTCAGACTCAGTGTGCAAGTGACTGTGAACATGAAACCTGAAGACACACTTTACCTTAAAGCCACACTGTGTGAGATTTTCTCCCATCTAGTGGTGAAATTGTATATGACTACCACCAACTGAATATTACTCTCTAGCCCCTCCCATTCCAGGAGCGTTTTAACTCCTACAGTGGCCGTATTATTCCAGTCACGAGTAATCTCCCCCGCGCATTCGTCACGGCGCCACTGAGTGTAAAAGTGCGAAAGGCAAAGCATGAATTTCCAGGTATGTCCCTCTTTGGCTAATGTATTTTCAAGATGGAGGTGCAACATGAATGCCGCCATTTGAGTGACTGGCTCGTATGTATTCTAAATGGCAGATTCTACGCTTACGAGAACACTTGATTAGTTGGTGGAAGTAATTACACATGAATGAGTACATCTAATTTTGAAAGAACAAAGTGTTTTTTGCTAAGAATCAACTTTAAAAAAATTACACAGTGTAGCTTTAAATAACATTCAGAAACTCTTGTGTTATATCATGTTATATATTTATTTTCCCCACAAGAGGTCGGCAAAGACAACCAGTGTAAGATATTCTGAGCTGAATTAAAAGGTTTATGCATGAAATTGTGAGTTATTTAGAATTTAAGTTGACAGAATGTGAGGAATGTTCTCAAATTACTATTTATTTATTATTTGTTGATCAAATCTAGTAACTTAAATGTAAATAAGATAAAAAAGAACAAATTGCAATTAAAAAATAGAAAAAATATTATCAAAATGAAATAGAATAAGTGTTCTGAAAAAAAAAGTATAATTTCAGGGCTTCGGTTCATTTTGACCCGCGAGGGAAAGCCGTGTTAAAAAGTGCGAAGGAAGATTAACATTCAGAAACTCTTGTACATTTATGCGCTGGCCACAGTCTTCACAATCCACTCCACGAAGACGGACACCCGCGTGTAGATCCCGTACACGCCGACATCTGCGCAGCCTTTCCCCCAGCTCACAATCCCAGTCAGAAACCATGTGTTCCGGTAGCGTGTGACTAGCGGGCCGCCGCTGTCCCCCTGACAGGAGTCTCGGCCGCCCTCGCGGAACCCGGCGCACAGCATGTTCCTGCTCACCTTCAGGCCCGACTGAGCCCGACACTCGTCCAGCGAGACCTTCGGCACCTCCAGCTTCTGCAGAACCACAGACACCGGGCCCGACTGGGTCAGGCGACCCCAGCCGCTCACTGTCGACATGCGCACCGATGCTAGCGTGCGAACGAACGTGCCGTTAGCGGGAGGAAGGCAGATCGGCACGGCGTAGCGGTCGAGCTTGACGGGGCTGACGAGACGTAGCAGAGCGATATCGCTGTCGGCGCTGGAGTGGTTATACCACGGGTGGACCAACACTTTAGATACTTTCCTCGCCTGTTCGGTTCCTTCGTCTTTATCGAGGATGTGTTCGCCTACAGGAGGAGACAAAAGAACACCGAAAGATGAGATCTGAGAGGAGGAACATCAACAGTACCAAAACTCCTTGCATGAATGATCTTTATTAGAGTTACACTTAACAAACCCCACTTAACTTCTTACCGACTGTCACTTGTAAGATGGCTGGATCCTTATTCCAGACACAATGAGCCGCAGTGAGAATCCACTGGGGATTTAGAAGAACACCACCGCATTTAAACACTCCAGAGAGCTGTAGCGAAGCCTGTGGAGAACATGCACACATGTAACCCTTCTTTATCGGCATTGATGTTGCCATGAATAACCTTTAGCATACAGTCAAATCTAAATTGCACCTTCAACATTTCTCACATTATCACAGTTTATTCGCTATAGTTTAGAAAATGGTAATAAAATATGACAACTCAAAGTTAAACTGTGTCTGAACAAATTCATCTTGATAATGTCCGATAACTTTGAGCAAAACATGGTCAGGTCAAAATATCTGAATAATTTTTAGTCCCAAATTTCTATAACTTTTACTGGTAGTCTCTGTATGAAGAGTTATTGGGTGTAATATGTCACAGTTTACTTTATTCTGCTCTCCTCACTTACAGAAATGAACTATAGTGTCCTGATCACACTAGTGAAACAACATCACAAAATATATCTGTGTCTGAATAATTTTTGGTTCCTTTCCATTCCAAAGGTTCTTAAAATGTTCTTTACTGAAAGGTTCTTTGGGGAACCCAGAATGGTTCATCGAATCACTGCAAAAAACACCTTTATTTTCAAGAGTGTAAAGAGTACGATTTTCTGATCATGGATAATGTGATTCAGTCATGAATCCTCACCTGCCACGGGCACTGTCCTTTCGGACACACGTTCCCCTTCACAATCCTGGGACTCACGCCCTTCTCCACCAGACGGCCACATGGGAACCCGTCTGAGAAACACAATATGGGATTACGTGGACAACACTGAGGACTTACAGCACAAAACAGGAGGATTCAATGTTCTCTAGCGCATTGAAGTGCACTGGAACCATCCGAATACGCCTACTTCCCTACTATTATAGTGGGCGGGAAAAGAGTAGTGTGTTTGGATTCACAGACCCGGATGACCAACTTCTCCCAAAGTGATCTTTCAATCTGCCGGACACTTTTCTATTCCATGAGGCCATGGGAGAAGAGTTATGAATAAGTACATAATACTTTTTTTAACAGTCACAATGTAAGTTTTTTTTTCAAATTAAGCACCTACTAAAATACAATCTCAAAAGTAAAGGTTCTAAAAGGGGATTTTCCCAGAGACATTTTGGGTTATCCAGAGAAAGTTATCAGTTCTTAAAGGGATAGTTCACCAAATTTTTTTAATTCTTTCATCATTTACTCCACATGTCGTGTTAGAGCCAAAATACTGCTTTGTATTTGGGTGGTAAGTCCGTTGTTTAACACTGGGTGGCGTATGTCTGTAACTTGGCCTTAGGTATAAAGGCAGTAGATACAATGTTGTTTACAGGTGTTTGACCCGGAAGGGCAAAGGGTTTTTGACCGCTTGCGCGCGGCACTTTGTATTGTTACACTGATGGAAACTATGGACAATGCTGTATTAAAATAAATGGACCACTTTGGATTTCAACATTCGTCTTTATGCATTTGGTTTAGCACAGGGCAATCAAGTGAGCGTAGTAACATAGCGTGTCAAACACGCCTTCCCCGGGTTCAAACAACTAAGTAGTTCGGCATTAAAACGAACTCCTTAATATGTCGTTTCAAACCCGTAATATTTTCATTCATCTTCGGAACACAAATAAAGATCTTTTCAATGAAATCTGAGAGCTTCCTGTCCCTCCATTGACAGCTACGCAACTACCACTTTCACACTTCAGAAAGATCATAAAGAGATTGTAAAACGAATCCATATGAATCGAGTGGTTTAGCCCAGATTTTCTGAAGAGACTCGATCGCTTTTATTCACATTTAAACGTTCATCAACTCGCACATCAGTTGTGGTAAATGGAAGCTCAAGCATGTTCGCTTGACGTGCGAGAACCAGTGAGGTTCCTTCTCGTGTTACTCAGCGCGTTTGAGCTTCTGTTTATGTTCAATGATCAATGTTAAATGTGCATAAAAGCCTAAATTCAATCTGTTCATCATTAAAGCGATCGAGTCTCTTCAGAAAATTTGGACTAAACCGCTCGATTCATATTAATTAGTTTTACAATCTCTTTATGATCTTTTTGAAGCGTGAAAGTGGTAGTTGTGTACCTGTCAATGGAGGGACAGAACACTCTGTGTTCCGAAGATGAACAAAATCTTACAGGTTTCGAACGACATTAGGGTGAGTAAATGCCATTTTACTTAGTATTAAGAATATTTTAAAAACCTTAAAACCTTTTTGCGCCAAAAGGAATCTTTTGTGGAATGGAAAGATTCCGTGGATGTTAAAGGTTCTTCATAGAACCATTGATGCCAATAAAGAACCTTTGATTTTAAGAGTATATGAAATTTTGGACACAGTGACTGTTGGAAATATCCTGCTACTGTGCTAGTTCTGCAGTTTACAGTGTATTTAAAGCTCAGTTCACAAGTTCCTTTGCCCATATAATGTGTAAGCTAATAAGATTAAGAGTATTTGTCTTCAACTCAAGCTCAGACACACACTCCCAGTGGCGCTACTAAAGCTGGGGGGAGGAGTATAGTGGCGAGATGCCTGAATCATGCAGGTGGAGCTGGGAGGAGGAGGAGTATAGTGGCGAGATGCCTGAATCATGCAGGTGGAGCTGGGAGGAGGAGGAGTATAGTGGTGAGAAGACTGAATCATGCAGGTGGAGCTGGGAGGAGGAGTATAGTGGTGAGATGCCTGAATCCTGCAGGTGAAGCTGGGAGGAGGAGTATAGTGGCGAGATGCCTGAATCATGCAGGTGGAGCTGGGAGGAGGAGTATAGTGGTGAGAAGACTGAATCATGCAGGTGAAGCTGGGAGGAGGAGTATAGTGGTGAGATGCCTGAATCATGCAGGTGGAGCTGGGAGGAGGAGTATAGTGGCGAGATGCCTGAATCATGCAGGTGGAGCTGGGAGGAGGAGGAGTATAGTGGTGAGAAGACTGAATCATGCAGGTGGAGCTGGGAGGAGGAGTATAGTGGTGAGATGCCTGAATCCTGCAGGTGAAGCTGGGAGGAGGAGTATAGTGGCGAGAAGACTGAATCATGCAGGTGAAGCTGGGAGGAGGAGTATAGTGGCGAGATGCCTGAATCATGCAGGTGGAGCTGGGAGGAGGAGGAGTATAGTGGCGAGATGCCTGAATCATGCAGGTGGAGCTGGGAGGAGGAGTATAGTGGCGAGATGCCTGAATCATGCAGGTGGAGCTGGGAGGAGGAGTATAGTGGCGAGATGCCTGAATCATGCAGGTGGAGCTGGGAGGAGGAGGAGTATAGTGGTGAGAAGACTGAATCATGCAGGTGGAGCTGGGAGGAGGAGTATAGTGGTGAGATGCCTGAATCCTGCAGGTGAAGCTGGGAGGAGGAGTATAGTGGTGAGATGCCTGAATCATGCAGGTGGAGCTGGGAGGAGGAGTATAGTGGCGAGAAGACTGAATCATGCAGGTGAAGCTGGGAGGAGGAGTATAGTGGCGAGATGCCTGAATCATGCAGGTGGAGCTGGGAGGAGGAGGAGTATAGTGGTGAGAAGACTGAATCATGCAGGTGGAGCTGGGAGGAGGAGTATAGTGGTGAGATGCCTGAATCCTGCAGGTGAAGCTGGGAGGAGGAGTATAGTGGCGAGATGCCTGAATCATGCAGGTGGAGCTGGGAGGAGGAGGAGTATAGTGGCGAGATGCCTGAATCCTGCAGGTGAAGCTGGGAGGAGGAGTATAGTGGCGAGATGCCTGAATCATGCAGGTGGAGCTGGGAGGAGGAGGAGTATAGTGGCGAGATGCCTGAATCATGCAGGTGGAGCTGGGAGGAGGAGGAGTATAGTGGCGAGAAGACTGAATCATGCAGGTGGAGCTGGGAGGAGGAGTATAGTGGCGAGATGCCTGAATCATGCAGGTGGAGCTGGGAGGAGGAGGAGTATAGTGGTGAGAAGACTGAATCATGCAGGTGGAGCTGGGAGGAGGAGTATAGTGGTGAGATGCCTGAATCCTGCAGGTGAAGCTGGGAGGAGGAGTATAGTGGTGAGATGCCTGAATCATGCAGGTGGAGCTGGGAGGAGGAGTATAGTGGCGAGAAGACTGAATCATGCAGGTGGAGCTGGGAGGAGGAGGAGTATAGTGGCGAGATGCCTGAATCATGCAGGTGGAGCTGGGAGGAGGAGTATAGTGGCGAGATGCCTGAATCATGCAGGTGGAGCTGGGGAGGAGGAGTATAGTGGTGAGATGCCTGAATCATGCAGGTGGAGCTGGGAGGAGGAGTATAGTGGTGAGATGCCTGAATCATGCAGGTGGAGCTGGGAGGAGGTGTATAGTGGCGAGATGCCTGAATCATGCAGGTGGAGCTAGGAGGAGGAGTATAGTGGCGAGAAGACTGAATCATGCAGGTGGAGCTGGGAGGAGGAGGAGTATAGTGGCGAGATGCCTGAATCATGCAGGTGGAGCTGGGAGGAGGAGTATAGTGGCGAGAAGACTGAATCATGCAGGTGGAGCTGGGAGGAGGAGGAGTATAGTGGCGAGATGCCTGAATCATGCAGGTGGAGCTGGGGAGGAGGAGTATAGTGGTGAGAAGACTGAATCATGCAGGTGGAGCTGGGAGGAGGAGTATAGTGGTGAGATGCCTGAATCATGCAGGTGGAGCTGGGGAGGAGGAGTATAGTGGTGAGAAGACTGAATCATGCAGGTGGAGCTGGGAGGAGGAGGAGTATAGTGGCGAGATGCCTGAATCATGCAGGTGGAGCTGGGAGGAGGAGTATAGTGGCGAGAAGACTGAATCATGCAGGTGGAGCTGGGAGGAGGAGGAGTATAGTGGCGAGATGCCTGAATCATGCAGGTGGAGCTGGGGAGGAGGAGTATAGTGGTGAGAAGACTGAATCATGCAGGTGGAGCTGGGAGGAGGAGGAGTATAGTGGCGAGATGCCTGAATCATGCAGGTGGAGCTGGGAGGAGGAGTATAGTGGCGAGATGCCTGAATCATGCAGGTGGAGCTGGGAGGAGGAGTATAGTGGTGAGATGCCTGAATCATGCAGGTGGAGCTGGGAGGAGGAGTATAGTGGCGAGATGCCTGAATCATGCAGGTGGAGCTGGGAGGAGGAGTATAGTGGCGAGATGCCTGAATCATGCAGGTGGAGCTGGGAGGAGGAGTATAGTGGCGAGATGCCTGAATCATGCAGGTGGAGCTGGGAGGAGTATAGTGGTGAGAAGACTGAATCATGCAGGTGGAGCTGGGAGGAGGAGTATAGTGGCGAGATGCCTGAATCATGCAGGTGGAGCTGGGGAGGAGGAGTATAGTGGCGAGATGCCTGAATCATGCAGGTGGAGCTGGGAGGAGGAGTATAGTGGCGAGATGCCTGAATCATGCAGGTGGAGCTGGGAGGAGTATAGTGGTGAGATGCCTGAATCATGCAGGTGGAGCTGGGAGGAGTATAGTGGTGAGTTGCCTGAATCATGCAGGTTGAGTTGGGGAGGAGGAGTATAGTGGTGAGATGCCTGAATCATGCAGGTGGAGCTGGGAGGAGGAGTATAGTGGCGAGATGCCTGAATCATGCAGGTGGAGCTGGGAGGAGGAGTAAAGTGGCGAGATCCCTGAATCATGCAGGTGGAGCTGGGAGGAGGAGTATAGTGGCGAGATCCCTGAATCATGCAGGTGGAGCTGGGAGTAGTATAGTGGCGAGATGCCTGAATCATGCAGGTGGAGCTGGGGAGGAGGAGTATAGTGGCGAGATGCCTGAATCATGCAGGTGGAGCTGGGAGGAGGAGTATAGTGGCGAGATGACTGAATCATGCAGGTGGAGCTGGGAGGAGGAGTATAGTGGTGAGATGCCTGAATCATGCAGGTGGAGCTGGGAGGAGGAGTATAGTGGTGAGATGCCTGAATCATGCAGGTGGAGTTGGGGAGGAGGAGTATAGTGGCGAGATGCCTGAATCATGCAGGTGGAGCTGGGGAGGAGGAGTATAGTGGCGAGATGACTGAATCATGCAGGTGGAGCTGGGAGGAGGAGAATAGTGGCGAGATGACTGAATCATGCAGGTGGAGCTGGGGAGGAGGAGTATAGTGGCGAGATGCCTGAATCATGCAGGTGGAGCTGGGAGGAGGAGTATAGTGGCGAGATCCCTGAATCATGCAGGTGGAGCTGGGAGGAGGAGTATAGTGGCGAGATGCCTGAATCATGCAGGTGGAGCTGGGAGGAGGAGTATAGTGGCGAGATGACTGAATCATGCAGGTGGAGCTGGGAGGAGGAGTATAGTGGCGAGATGCCTGAATCATGCAGGTGGAGCTGGGAGGAGGAGTATAGTGGTGAGATGCCTGAATCATGCAGGTGGAGCTGGGAGGAGGAGTATAGTGGCGAGATGACTGAATCATGCAGGTGGAGCTGGGAGGAGGAGAATAGTGGCGAGATGACTGAATCATGCAGGTGGAGCTGGGGAGGAGGAGTATAGTGGCGAGATGACTGAATCATGCAGGTGGAGCTGGGGAGGAGGAGTATAGTGGTGAGATGACTGAATCATGCAGGTGGAGCTGGGAGGAGGAGGAGTATAGTGGTGAGATGCCTGAATCATGCAGGTGGAGCTGGGAGGAGGAGGAGTATAGTGGCGAGATGCCTGAATCATGCAGGTGGAGCTGGGAGGAGGAGGAGTATAGTGGTGAGATGCCTGAATCATGCAGGTGGAGCTGGGAGGAGGAGTATAGTGGTGAGATGCCTGAATCATGCAGGTGGAGCTGGGGAGGAGGAGTATAGTGGCGAGATGCCTGAATCATGCAGGTGGAGCTGGGAGGAGGAGGAGTATAGTGGTGAGAAGACTGAATCATGCAGGTGGAGCTGGGAGGAGGAGTATAGTGGTGAGATGCCTGAATCCTGCAGGTGAAGCTGGGAGGAGGAGTATAGTGGTGAGATGCCTGAATCATGCAGGTGGAGCTGGGAGGAGGAGTATAGTGGCGAGATGCCTGAATCATGCAGGTGGAGCTGGGAGGAGGAGGAGTATAGTGGTGAGAAGACTGAATCATGCAGGTGGAGCTGGGAGGAGGAGTATAGTGGTGAGATGCCTGAATCCTGCAGGTGAAGCTGGGAGGAGGAGTATAGTGGCGAGAAGACTGAATCATGCAGGTGAAGCTGGGAGGAGGAGTATAGTGGCGAGATGCCTGAATCATGCAGGTGGAGCTGGGAGGAGGAGGAGTATAGTGGCGAGATGCCTGAATCATGCAGGTGGAGCTGGGAGGAGGAGTATAGTGGCGAGATGCCTGAATCATGCAGGTGGAGCTGGGAGGAGGAGTATAGTGGCGAGATGCCTGAATCATGCAGGTGGAGCTGGGAGGAGGAGGAGTATAGTGGTGAGAAGACTGAATCATGCAGGTGGAGCTGGGAGGAGGAGTATAGTGGTGAGATGCCTGAATCCTGCAGGTGAAGCTGGGAGGAGGAGTATACTGCCCTACAAAGGCAAAAGACCTTAAGTCGCTAGAGTGTGGAACTGAGAAAAATGACTTTAAAGATTTTTAGTTGTCCCGCTTAATTAATTATAGGTAGGACACTGGAAATTTGGCAAATAGATGTTTTAGTAGTGGAAATTATATACATAAAAAAATCTTGAGCTCAAACTTGACTTTTGACCACTATTTTAAAGTTACTGTACTCTGCCTTTGTATTGTCAGCAAAAAGTGAGAGGTCATACCAAGGCAAAAGGCAGTAACTTCCACATTATCAATATTTACTTGCTGATCACCATTAACAAAATCATTATAGTACACACCTGTATAAAATCTAGTGATCATGGCATTTATTTTGTATGATTTACAATTATTTATAGCCATCTACTTATTGCTATCCTGTGCTTTGGTTGCATTCTGATGGCATTATTAATACATTTGACATGACAAAATACCTCCTATTAGTCCAGCGTTGACTCGACCGCGTTTAGGGCGGGGCTGAAGGCGAAGTTTTGGCACTCTGCCAGCTAGTTTGCGAGCTTTAATTCATGGATGTATTCATCTGATACGGCAATGTGTAACGTTTTTCTGTCAACTCTGCATAATCCTTCGCGATCGTAATCGCACGTTTGTCGATGGAGCAGACCATACTAAATGTTCTGACCGCTCTGAGGACATCAGAAGTTAGAGCGACTGATGGCAGCTGTACAAAGTACACAGGATACACCGTAATTTTAATTTTAATGGACATTAAAACAAAGGCAGATAACCTTACAATCTGGTAGGTAGCATTATTTGATTGAACACCGGCACCGTAACTTCATATTGACGCGCGGCTAAACAAAGGCAGAGCACCGTAACTCGTAATTTGAGCGTTCCAAAACAAAGCCAAAGAGCGGTAACTGATGTTACGGTGTTCTGCCTTGGTTTCTCATGGGCTTTTGGAAGTTACTGTTAAGACAAATCATTATTTTCTCGAAAAATAAACGGAATTGATTCAAGATACTTATCCACATGATAAAGAAGGTCTTGAATGTGTAAAAAATATAAATAACTCATTTTCGACCAAAAACGAAGTTACGGTCTTTTGCCTTTGCACGGCAGTATAGTGGTGAGATGCCTGAATCATGCAGGTGGAGCTGGGAGGAGGAGTATAGTGGCGAGAAGACTGAATCATGCAGGTGAAGCTGGGAGGAGGAGTATAGTGGCGAGATGCCTGAATCATGCAGGTGGAGCTGGGAGGAGGAGGAGTATAGTGGTGAGAAGACTGAATCATGCAGGTGGAGCTGGGAGGAGGAGTATAGTGGTGAGATGCCTGAATCCTGCAGGTGAAGTTGGGAGGAGGAGTATAGTGGCGAGATGCCTGAATCATGCAGGTGGAGCTGGGAGGAGGAGGAGTATAGTGGCGAGATGCCTGAATCCTGCAGGTGAAGCTGGGAGGAGGAGTATAGTGGCGAGATGCCTGAATCATGCAGGTGGAGCTGGGAGGAGGAGGAGTATAGTGGCGAGATGCCTGAATCATGCAGGTGGAGCTGGGAGGAGGAGGAGTATAGTGGCGAGATGCCTGAATCATGCAGGTGGAGCTGGGAGGAGGAGTATAGTGGCGAGATGCCTGAATCATGCAGGTGGAGCTGGGAGGAGGAGTATAGTGGCGAGATGCCTGAATCATGCAGGTGGAGCTGGGAGGAGGAGGAGTATAGTGGTGAGAAGACTGAATCATGCAGGTGGAGCTGGGAGGAGGAGTATAGTGGTGAGATGCCTGAATCCTGCAGGTGAGGCTGGGAGGAGGAGTATACTGCCCTACAAAGGCAAAAGACCTTAAGTCGCTAGAGTGTGGAACTGAGAAAAATGACTTTAAAGATTTTTAGTTGTCCCGCTTAATTAATTATAGGTAGGACACTGGAAATTTGGCAAATAGATGTTTTAGTAGTGGAAATTATATACATAAAAAAATCTTGAGCTCAAACTTGACTTTTGACCACTATTTTAAAGTTACTGTACTCTGCCTTTGTATTGTCAGCAAAAAGTGAGAGGTCATACCAAGGCAAAAGGCAGTAACTTCCACATTATCAATATTTACTTGCTGATCACCATTAACAAAATCATTATAGTACACACCTGTATAAAATCTAGTGATCATGGCATTTATTTTGTATGATTTACAATTATTTATAGCCATCTACTTATTGCTATCCTGTGCTTTGGTTGCATTCTGATGGCATTATTAATACATTTGACATGACAAAATACCTCCTATTAGTCCAGCGTTGACTCGACCGCGTTTAGGGCGGGGCTGAAGGCGAAGTTTTGGCACTCTGCCAGCTAGTTTGCGAGCTTTAATTCATGGATGTATTCATCTGATACGGCAATGTGTAACGTTTTTCTGTCAACTCTGCATAATCCTTCGCGATCGTAATCGCACGTTTGTCGATGGAGCAGACCATACTAAATGTTCTGACCGCTCTGAGGACATCAGAAGTTAGAGCGACTGATGGCAGCTGTACAAAGTACACAGGATACACCGTAATTTTAATTTTAATGGACATTAAAACAAAGGCAGATAACCTTACAATCTGGTAGGTAGCATTATTTGATTGAACACCGGCACCGTAACTTCATATTGACGCGCGGCTAAACAAAGGCAGAGCACCGTAACTCGTAATTTGAGCGTTCCAAAACAAAGCCAAAGAGCGGTAACTGATGTTACGGTGTTCTGCCTTGGTTTCTCATGGGCTTTTGGAAGTTACTGTTAAGACAAATCATTATTTTCTCGAAAAATAAACGGAATTGATTCAAGATACTTATCCACATGATAAAGAAGGTCTTGAATGTGTAAAAAATATAAATAACTCATTTTCGACCAAAAACGAAGTTACGGTCTTTTGCCTTTGCACGGCAGTATAGTGGTGAGATGCCTGAATCATGCAGGTGGAGCTGGGAGGAGGAGTATAGTGGCGAGAAGACTGAATCATGCAGGTGAAGCTGGGAGGAGGAGTATAGTGGCGAGATGCCTGAATCATGCAGGTGGAGCTGGGAGGAGGAGGAGTATAGTGGTGAGAAGACTGAATCATGCAGGTGGAGCTGGGAGGAGGAGTATAGTGGTGAGATGCCTGAATCCTGCAGGTGAAGCTGGGAGGAGGAGTATAGTGGCGAGATGCCTGAATCATGCAGGTGGAGCTGGGAGGAGGAGGAGTATAGTGGCGAGATGCCTGAATCCTGCAGGTGAAGCTGGGAGGAGGAGTATAGTGGCGAGATGCCTGAATCATGCAGGTGGAGCTGGGAGGAGGAGGAGTATAGTGGCGAGATGCCTGAATCATGCAGGTGGAGCTGGGAGGAGGAGGAGTATAGTGGCGAGAAGACTGAATCATGCAGGTGGAGCTGGGAGGAGGAGTATAGTGGCGAGATGCCTGAATCATGCAGGTGGAGCTGGGAGGAGGAGGAGTATAGTGGTGAGAAGACTGAATCATGCAGGTGGAGCTGGGAGGAGGAGTATAGTGGTGAGATGCCTGAATCCTGCAGGTGAAGCTGGGAGGAGGAGTATAGTGGTGAGATGCCTGAATCATGCAGGTGGAGCTGGGAGGAGGAGTATAGTGGCGAGAAGACTGAATCATGCAGGTGGAGCTGGGAGGAGGAGGAGTATAGTGGTGAGATGCCTGAATCATGCAGGTGGAGCTGGGAGGAGGAGTATAGTGGCGAGATGCCTGAATCATGCAGGTGGAGCTGGGGAGGAGGAGTATAGTGGTGAGATGCCTGAATCATGCAGGTGGAGCTGGGAGGAGGAGTATAGTGGTGAGATGCCTGAATCATGCAGGTGGAGCTGGGAGGAGGAGTATAGTGGCGAGATGCCTGAATCATGCAGGTGGAGCTGGGAGGAGGAGTATAGTGGCGAGAAGACTGAATCATGCAGGTGGAGCTGGGAGGAGGAGGAGTATAGTGGCGAGATGCCTGAATCATGCAGGTGGAGCTGGGAGGAGGAGTATAGTGGCGAGAAGACTGAATCATGCAGGTGGAGCTGGGAGGAGGAGGAGTATAGTGGCGAGATGCCTGAATCATGCAGGTGGAGCTGGGGAGGAGGAGTATAGTGGTGAGAAGACTGAATCATGCAGGTGGAGCTGGGAGGAGGAGTATAGTGGTGAGATGCCTGAATCATGCAGGTGGAGCTGGGGAGGAGGAGTATAGTGGTGAGAAGACTGAATCATGCAGGTGGAGCTGGGAGGAGGAGGAGTATAGTGGCGAGATGCCTGAATCATGCAGGTGGAGCTGGGGAGGAGGAGTATAGTGGTGAGAAGACTGAATCATGCAGGTGGAGCTGGGAGGAGGAGTATAGTGGTGAGATGCCTGAATCATGCAGGTGGAGCTGGGGAGGAGGAGTATAGTGGTGAGAAGACTGAATCATGCAGGTGGAGCTGGGAGGAGGAGGAGTATAGTGGCGAGATGCCTGAATCATGCAGGTGGAGCTGGGGAGGAGGAGTATAGTGGTGAGAAGACTGAATCATGCAGGTGGAGCTGGGAGGAGGAGGAGTATAGTGGCGAGATGCCTGAATCATGCAGGTGGAGCTGGGAGGAGGAGTATAGTGGCGAGATGCCTGAATCATGCAGGTGGAGCTGGGAGGAGGAGTATAGTGGTGAGATGCCTGAATCATGCAGGTGGAGCTGGGAGGAGGAGTATAGTGGCGAGATGCCTGAATCATGCAGGTGGAGCTGGGAGGAGGAGTATAGTGGCGAGATGCCTGAATCATGCAGGTGGAGCTGGGAGGAGGAGTATAGTGGCGAGATGCCTGAATCATGCAGGTGGAGCTGGGAGGAGTATAGTGGTGAGAAGACTGAATCATGCAGGTGGAGCTGGGAGGAGGAGTATAGTGGTGAGATGCCTGAATCATGCAGGTGGAGCTGGGGAGGAGGAGTATAGTGGCGAGATGCCTGAATCATGCAGGTGGAGCTGGGAGGAGGAGTATAGTGGCGAGATGCCTGAATCATGCAGGTGGAGCTGGGAGGAGTATAGTGGTGAGATGCCTGAATCATGCAGGTGGAGCTGGGAGGAGTATAGTGGTGAGTTGCCTGAATCATGCAGGTTGAGTTGGGGAGGAGGAGTATAGTGGTGAGATGCCTGAATCATGCAGGTGGAGCTGGGAGGAGGAGTATAGTGGCGAGATGCCTGAATCATGCAGGTGGAGCTGGGAGGAGGAGTATAGTGGCGAGAAGACTGAATCATGCAGGTGGAGCTGGGAGGAGGAGGAGTATAGTGGCGAGATGCCTGAATCATGCAGGTGGAGCTGGGAGGAGGAGTATAGTGGCGAGAAGACTGAATCATGCAGGTGGAGCTGGGAGGAGGAGGAGTATAGTGGCGAGATGCCTGAATCATGCAGGTGGAGCTGGGGAGGAGGAGTATAGTGGTGAGAAGACTGAATCATGCAGGTGGAGCTGGGAGGAGGAGTATAGTGGTGAGATGCCTGAATCATGCAGGTGGAGCTGGGGAGGAGGAGTATAGTGGTGAGAAGACTGAATCATGCAGGTGGAGCTGGGAGGAGGAGGAGTATAGTGGCGAGATGCCTGAATCATGCAGGTGGAGCTGGGGAGGAGGAGTATAGTGGTGAGAAGACTGAATCATGCAGGTGGAGCTGGGAGGAGGAGTATAGTGGTGAGATGCCTGAATCATGCAGGTGGAGCTGGGGAGGAGGAGTATAGTGGTGAGAAGACTGAATCATGCAGGTGGAGCTGGGAGGAGGAGGAGTATAGTGGCGAGATGCCTGAATCATGCAGGTGGAGCTGGGGAGGAGGAGTATAGTGGTGAGAAGACTGAATCATGCAGGTGGAGCTGGGAGGAGGAGGAGTATAGTGGCGAGATGCCTGAATCATGCAGGTGGAGCTGGGAGGAGGAGTATAGTGGCGAGATGCCTGAATCATGCAGGTGGAGCTGGGAGGAGGAGTATAGTGGTGAGATGCCTGAATCATGCAGGTGGAGCTGGGAGGAGGAGTATAGTGGCGAGATGCCTGAATCATGCAGGTGGAGCTGGGAGGAGGAGTATAGTGGCGAGATGCCTGAATCATGCAGGTGGAGCTGGGAGGAGGAGTATAGTGGCGAGATGCCTGAATCATGCAGGTGGAGCTGGGAGGAGTATAGTGGTGAGAAGACTGAATCATGCAGGTGGAGCTGGGAGGAGGAGTATAGTGGTGAGATGCCTGAATCATGCAGGTGGAGCTGGGGAGGAGGAGTATAGTGGCGAGATGCCTGAATCATGCAGGTGGAGCTGGGAGGAGGAGTATAGTGGCGAGATGCCTGAATCATGCAGGTGGAGCTGGGAGGAGTATAGTGGTGAGATGCCTGAATCATGCAGGTGGAGCTGGGAGGAGTATAGTGGTGAGTTGCCTGAATCATGCAGGTTGAGTTGGGGAGGAGGAGTATAGTGGTGAGATGCCTGAATCATGCAGGTGGAGCTGGGAGGAGGAGTATAGTGGCGAGATGCCTGAATCATGCAGGTGGAGCTGGGAGGAGGAGTAAAGTGGCGAGATCCCTGAATCATGCAGGTGGAGCTGGGAGGAGGAGTATAGTGGCGAGATCCCTGAATCATGCAGGTGGAGCTGGGAGTAGTATAGTGGCGAGATGCCTGAATCATGCAGGTGAAGCTGGGGAGGAGGAGTATAGTGGCGAGATGCCTGAATCATGCAGGTGGAGCTGGGAGGAGGAGTATAGTGGCGAGATGACTGAATCATGCAGGTGGAGCTGGGAGGAGGAGTATAGTGGTGAGATGCCTGAATCATGCAGGTGGAGCTGGGAGGAGGAGTATAGTGGTGAGATGCCTGAATCATGCAGGTGAAGTTGGGGAGGAGGAGTATAGTGGCGAGATGCCTGAATCATGCAGGTGGAGCTGGGGAGGAGGAGTATAGTGGCGAGATGACTGAATCATGCAGGTGGAGCTGGGAGGAGGAGAATAGTGGCGAGATGACTGAATCATGCAGGTGGAGCTGGGGAGGAGGAGTATAGTGGCGAGATGCCTGAATCATGCAGGTGGAGCTGGGAGGAGGAGTATAGTGGCGAGATCCCTGAATCATGCAGGTGGAGCTGGGAGGAGGAGTATAGTGGCGAGATGACTGAATCATGCAGGTGGAGCTGGGAGGAGGAGTATAGTGGCGAGAAGACTGAATCATGCAGGTGGAGCTGGGAGGAGGAGTATAGTGGCGAGATGACTGAATCATGCAGGTGAAGCTGGGAGGAGGAGTATAGTGGCGAGATGCCTGAATCATGCAGGTGGAGCTGGGAGGAGGAGTATAGTGGTGAGATGCCTGAATCATGCAGGTGGAGCTGGGAGGAGGAGTATAGTGGCGAGATGACTGAATCATGCAGGTGGAGCTGGGAGGAGGAGAATAGTGGCGAGATGACTGAATCATGCAGGTGGAGCTGGGGAGGAGGAGTATAGTGGCGAGATGACTGAATCATGCAGGTGGAGCTGGGGAGGAGGAGTATAGTGGTGAGATGACTGAATCATGCAGGTGGAGCTGGGAGGAGGAGGAGTATAGTGGTGAGATGCCTGAATCATGCAGGTGGAGCTGGGAGGAGGAGGAGTATAGTGGCGAGATGCCTGAATCATGCAGGTGGAGCTGGGAGGAGGAGGAGTATAGTGGTGAGATGCCTGAATCATGCAGGTGGAGCTGGGAGGAGGAGTATAGTGGTGAGATGCCTGAATCATGCAGGTGGAGCTGGGGAGGAGGAGTATAGTGGCGAGATGCCTGAATCATGCAGGTGGAGCTGGGAGGAGGAGGAGTATAGTGGCGAGATGCCTGAATCATGCAGGTGGAGCTGGGAGGAGGAGTATAGTGGCGAGATGCCTGAATCATGCAGGTGGAGCTGGGAGGAGGAGTATAGTGGCGAGATGCCTGAATCATGCAGGTGGAGCTGGGAGGAGGAGTATAGTGGCGAGATGCCTGAATCATGCAGGTGGAGCTGGGAGGAGGAGGAGTATAGTGGCGAGATGCCTGAATCATGCAGGTGGAGCTGGGAGGAGGAGTATAGTGGCGAGATGCCTGAATCATGCAGGTGGAGCTGGGAGGAGGAGTATAGTGGCGAGATGCCTGAATCATGCAGGTGGAGCTGGGAGGAGGAGTATAGTGGCGAGATGCCTGAATCATGCAGGTGGAGCTGGGAGGAGGAGTATAGTGGCGAGATGCCTGAATCATGCAGGTGGAGCTGGGAGGAGGAGTATAGTGGCGAGATGCCTGAATCATGCAGGTGGAGCTGGGAGGAGGAGTATAGTGGCGAGATTAGATGGGTTCACTCCTACCGAAATTACGTTGTGAACTTCACTTTTTGAATTTTCTGTATGAATGAAATCCCTGCATGACCAGCTACAGCTTTTAAAGAAAATGTCAAATAACCATTTTTATTTCTGAGTTGATAACTGCAGTAGCACATACTGTGTGTGTGTGTGTGTGTGTCTGTGTGAGTGTGTGTGTGTGTGTGTGTGTGTGTGTGAGAGTGTGTGTGAGTGTGTGTGTGTGTGTGTGTGTGTGTATGTGTGTAAGAGTGTATGTGTGTGTGTGTGTGTGTGTGTGTGTGTGTGTGTGTGTGTGTGTGTGTGTGTGTCTGTGTCTGTGTCTGTGTGTGTGTTTGTCTGTGTCTGAGTGTGTGTGTGTGTGTGTGTGTGTGTGTGTGTGTGTGTGTGTGTGTGTGTCTGTGTGTGTGTGAGACGCACCCTGTGGCACGCAGCTGCTGTTGTCCGTGTGCAGTGTGTATCCAGGAGCACAGTCGCAGCGATGGGTCGTGTCAGTGATCTCCACACAGAACTGATCGCAGCCGCCGTTCCTGTACAAACATCCGTAGGAACTCGCTGGGAATATTTCTGTGGGACGGACGACAGGATTTAAAGATGAGTAGATGTTCAGCTGTGTGACGCTGCTGATGTGTGTGTGTGTGTGTGTCACCTTTGTCACAGTGTCGCCCCTCGAAGTTCACTGGGCAGATGCAGACGTATGTGTTCTTCTGATCCACACATGTGGCCCCGTTCTGACACGCTGCCGACTGACAGAAGTCCACCTCTGAAGAGCCAAACAACACATTCACAGGATCAGAACACACAGAGAGGTTGCCAGGTCGTTGCTATGGAGTTCTGAGTGGTTGTCAGGTCGTTGCTATGGAGTTCTGAGTGGTTGTGAGGTCATTGCAGTGTGGTTCTGAGTGGTTGTCAGGTCGTTGCTATGGAGTTCTGAGTGGTTGTGTGGTTGTTGCTATAGAGTTCTGAGTGATTGTCAGGTCAATGCTTTGGGGCTCTGAGTTGTTGTCAGGTCGTTGATATGGAGTTCTGAGTGGTTGTCAGGTCATTGCTATGCAGTTCTGAGTGGTTGTCAGGTCATTGCTATGGAGATCTGAGTGGTTGTCAGGTTGTTGCTATGGAGTGGAGTGTCAGGTCATAGCTATGGAGATCTAAGTGGTTGTCACTATGGACTGGTTGTCAGGTCATTGCTTTGGAGTTCTGAGTGGTTGTGTGGTTGTTGCTATGGAGTGGTTGTGTGGTCATTACTATGGAGATCTAAGTGGTTGTCAGGTTGTTCCTAAGGAGTGGTTGTCAGGTCATTGCTATGGAGTGCTGAGTGGTTGTCAGGTTGTTCCTAAGGAGTGGTTGTCAGGTCATTACTATGGAGTGCTGAGTGGTTGCCAGGTTGTCGCTATGGAGTGGTTGTCAGGTCATAGCTATGGAGATCTAAGTGGTTGTCAGGTTGTCACTATGGAGTGGTTGTCAGGTCATTACTATGGAGATCTAAGTGGTTGTCAGGTTGTTCCTAAGGAGTGGTTGTCAGGTCATTACTATGTAGTGCTGAGTGCTTGTCAGGTTGTCGCTATGGAGTGGTTGTCAGGTCATAGCTATGGAGATCTAAGTGGTTGTCAGGTTGTCACTATTGAGTGGTTGTCAGGTCATTGCTATGGGGTTCTAAGTGGTTGTCAGGTCGTTGCTATGGAGTTCTAAGTGGTTGTAAGGTTGTTGCTATGGAGTGGCTGTCAGGTTGTTGCTATGGAGTTCTGAGTGGTTATCAGGTTGTTGCCATGGAGTGGCTGTCAGGTCATTGCTATGGGGTTCTGAGTGGTTTTCAGGTCGTTGCTATGGAGTTCTAAGTGGTTGTAAGGTTGTTGCTATGGAGTGGCTGCCAGGTCAATGCTATGGTGTTCTGTGTGGTTGTCAGGTCGTTGCTATGGAGTTCTGAGTGGTTGTCAGGTTGTTGCTATGGAGTGGCTGTCAGGTCATTGCTATGGTGTTCTGAGTGGTTGTCAGGTCGTTGCTATGGAGTTCTGAGTGGTTGTCAAGGTTGTTGCTATGGAGTGGTTGTCAGGTCATTGCTATGAAGTTCTGAGTGGTTGTCAGGTTGTTGCTATGGAGTGGCTGTCAGGTCATTGCTATGGGGTTCTAAATGGTTGTCAGGTTGTTGCTATGGAGTGGTTGTCAGATCATTGCTATGGAGATCTAAGTGGTTGTCAGGTTGTCGCTATGGAGTGGTTGCCAGGTCATTGCTATGGAGATCTAAGTGGTTGTCAGATTGTCGCTATGGAGTGGTTGTCAGGTCATAGCTATTGAGATCTGAGTGGTTGTGTGGTTGTTGCTATGGAGTGGTCATTACTATGGAGATCTAAGTGGTTGTCAGGTTGTTCCTAAGGAGTGGTTGTCAGGTCATTACTATGGAGTGCTGAGTGGTTGTCAGGTTGTTGCTATGGAGTGGTTGTCAGGTTGTTGCTATGGAGTTCTGAGTGGTTATCAGGTTGTTGCCATGGAGTGGCTGTCAGGTCATTGCTATGGTGTTCTGTGTGGTTGTCAGGTCGTTGCTATGGAGTTCTGAGTGGTTGTCAGGTTGTTGCTATGTAGTGGCTGTCAGGTCATTGCTATGTGTTCTGAGTGGTTGTCAGGTCGTTGCTATGGGGTTCTGAGTGGTTGTCAAGGTTGTTGCTATGGAGTGGTTGTCAGGTCATTGCTATGAAGTTCTGCGTGGTTGTCAGGTTGTTGCTATGGAGTGGCTGTCAGGTCATTGCTATGGGGTTCTAAATGGTTGTCAGGTTGTTGCTATGGAGTGGTTGTCAGATCATTGCTATGGAGATCTAAGTGGTTGTCAGGTTGTCGCTATGGAGTGGTTGCCAGGTCATTGCTATTGAGATCTAAGTGATTGTCAGATTGTCGCTATGGAGTGGTTGTCCGGTCATAGCTATGGAGATCTAAGTGGTTGTCAGGTTGTCACTATGGAGAGGTTGTCAGGTCATTGCTATGGAGTTCTGAGTGGATGTGTGGTTGTTGCTATGGAGTGGTTGTGTGGTCATTACTATGGAGATCTAAGTGGTTGTCAGGTTGTTGCTAAGGAGTGGTTGTCAGGTCATTACTATGGAGTTCTGAGTGGTTGTCAGGTCATTGCAATGTGGTTCTGAGTTGTTGTCAGGTCGTTGCTATGGAGTTCTGAGTGGTTGTGTGGTTGTTGCTATAGAGTTCTGAGTGGTTGTCAGGTCAATGCTTTGGGGCTCTGAGTGGTTGTCAGGTCGTTGCTATGGAGTTCTGAGTGGTTGTCAGGTCATTGCTATGCAGTTCTGAGTGGTTGTCAGGTCATTGCTATGGAGATCTGAGTAGTTGTCAGGTTGTTGCTATGGAGTGGCTGTCAGGTCATTGCTATGGTGTTCTGAGTGGTTGTCAGGTCATTGCTATGGTGTTCTGAGTGGTTGTCAGGTCATTGCTATGCAGTTCTGAATGGTTGTCAGGTCATTGCTATGGAGTTCTGAATTGTTGTCAGGTTGTTGCTATGGAGTGGCTGTCAGGTCATTGCTATGGTGTTCTGAGTGGTTGTCAGGTCATTGCTATGGGGTTCTGAATGGTTGTCAGGTCATTGCTATGGAGTTCTGAATTGTTGTCAGGTTGTTGCTATGGAGTGGTTTTCAGGTCATAGCTATGGAGATCTAAGTGGTTGTCAGGTTGTCGCTATGGAGTGGTTGCCAGGTCATTGCTATGGAGATCTAAGTGGTTGTCAGGTTGTCGCTATGGAGTGGTTGCCAGGTCATTGCTATAAAGTTCTGAGTGGTTGTCAGGTTGTTGCTATGGAGTGGCTGTCAGGTCATTGCTATGGGGTTCTAAATGGTTGTCAGGTTGTTGCTATGGAGTGGTTGTCAGATCATTGCTATGGAGATCTAAGTGGTTGTCAGGTTGTCGCTATGGAGTGGTTGCCAGGTCATTGCTATGGAGATCTAAGTGGTTGTCAGATTGTCGCTATGGAGTGGTTGTCAGGTCATAGCTATGGAGATCTAAGTGGTTGTCAGGTTGTCACTATGGAGTGGTTGTCAGGTCATTGCTATGGAGTTCTGAGTGGTTGTGTGGTTGTTGCTATGGAGGGGTTATGTGGTCATTACTATGGAGATCTAAGTGGTTGTCAGGTTGTTGCTAAGGAGTGGTTGTCAGGTCATTACTATGGAGTTCAGAGTGGTTGTCAGCTCATTGCAATGTGGTTCTGAGTTGTTGTCAGGTCATAGCTATGGAGATCTAAGTGGTTGTCAGGTTGTCGCTAAGGAGTGGTTGCCAGGTCATTGCTATGGAGTTTTGAGTGGTTGTCAGGTTGTTGCTATGGAGTGGTTGTCAGGTCATTGCTATGCAGTTGCTAAGGAGTTCATTTCAAACTTTTCAAATTTTATGCGCAACATTTTAAAAATTATTCAATAATTTTGAACAACTCTAGCATGTAATTACTGATTAAATGTAATGTATAGTTTTATCAGATGTGTGTGTGCCGCATGTAAGCACTGGTTCACCTGTGTATCTCTTCCAGAACTCCTCCTGAAACACAACAGGAGAATCTGTTAGATCTCCATCAGCTCTTCTGCTGAATGGACAGCAGGCTAGTGTTAGTTCTGCTCACCAGTTGTTCAGGGACGCTGAAGATCTCTCGGGCCTCCTCATGCGAGCACACCTCCTCCAGACACTCCCGCTCCAGATCTCCCAGCTTCAGCTCCTCCAGGAACGAGTTCTCCCGTCGGACACGCTGCCGGAGCGCCCGGCTGGCCTCGGACTTACTGAGGAACACTGCAGATGACATTACACAATTACAACGCATGATCTAGTCAGCCGGATCCAGGTCGTATCCGATCTTAAACCAGACTGAACTGGATAAATATTCTGAATGATCCGATCCAGTCTGACCTCTGACCTGTGATGCTGCCTGAATCATAATCATAATCACACACTGTTCGCTCGTTGGCCAGAGGAGGACTGAGACTGAGTCTGGTTTTTCACAAGGTTTATTCCTCCATTCTGTCTCTGATGGAGTTTTGGTTCCTTCACTGTCGCCTCTGGCTTTTGTCTTGCTTAGTCGGGGACATTTAATATTCAACAATATTATTGATCTGTCTTTTGATAAATATTAAGGCCTTGACACCATTATGTGAGAACTGAACTGAGCTGGACGATGACATCACGGTTTTCTCCAGACTCAGAGCGGCTATATATATAAATTAACTAAATAAATAACCCTTTTACAACAGAAATGATCCATCACTGAACTTACTTAAGTTGGACTGTGACTCTGTTTTCTTCTAGAAACAAACTCTGTTGCATTATTTTCCTGTTATCTCTGTAAAGCTGCTTTGATACAATCTGTATTGTAAAAGCACTGTATAAATAAAGGTGACTTGACACACACACATACACACACACACACACACACACACACACACACACACAAACACACACACACACACACACACACACACACACACACACACACACAATAGTCAGGGGGCCAAAACTGATATTAAAACTTTGTCGGACACTTTTTGGTACAAGTATACAACCTATCAAATATTAATATTTATCCCCTCAACATATGTTCTAGCCAGGTTGTCAGCTTAGAAAATGTTTTTTTGTCCATTTTAACACTATATTCTTAAAAGTGGTAAAAGCGGATTTTTTCCCCTAAAGTGCTTCCATTTTCTTCCGTTACCTATTGTAATTTTGGGCAAATGTGCAATATAATCCAACTTATGTGCAAGCATGATCATTAAAAAATAATAATCAATAAATACCACAAGAGTATCACACCACAAGGGGCACTGTTGTGTCAGCGCAGCTGTGATTTGGCAGCAGATTGAGGCAGCAGATCCAGAGAAGATGATCACAGCAGGTGTCAACAGTACAGTCTGAACAAAACTTTATAAAGGAGTGAATCACACAATCACACAACAGATTAACTTGATCTATTTGTCTACACAAACATTTACCTCAAGATTCTACCATTCTACCATCAAATGTTGCCAGAAACAGGTAAGCTAAACTGTTTTCCAACTAGCTATATACTTACCAGACATACACTCACCTAAAGGATTATTAGGATCACCATACTAATACTGTGTTTGACCCCCTTTCGCCTTCAGAACTGCCTTTATTCTACGTGGCATTGATTCAACAAGGTGCTGAAAGCATTCTTTAGTAAGGGTGTCACGATTCTCCAAATCTTCGATTCGATTACATTTTCGATTCTAAAGTCACGGTTCGATTCGATTCTCGATTTTAAAAAAATAAATTGAAAGCACAAGCTATGCCATTTTAAGACTTTTATGCAATATAATAATATCTGATCTTTATTCGCAATACCACACACTACATTGTCAAATTTAAAACGTTTATTAACAACATAATGTAACAATAACTTATATCTTCAGTCAATTGGAAACTTAAACAATATAACCTATTACCTGGCTATTATAGTCCCGGGGCTCCCTGGACTCCTCAGAGCAGTCACAGGCGAATAGCACGCCGTTTTAAATTGGGTTCCCACAGCGTTTGCAACGCAGTACGAGAGAACGTTCTCGTAAGGGAACGTAGGCTACTTGGTTACTTGCGTAACCTCGGTTCCCCTAGAGATAAAGGAACGAGTACTGCTTTGCCTTGCCGTGCTATTTCGCTCATATCAGGTACTTCGCTTCAGTCGATTTAAACCTAAAATCCTTTGGCGAGTTTTTTGTGAATTATACTCTCCAGCCACGTCCAAATTGGCGCGCTCAAGCTTGGCAGGGCGCCATGCGCTCCCATTGGACCGTACGCCACTGCTAACTCGCCATAGGTTCGTGCAGTTGCCGCAGCACAGACAATCAGCTCGCTCAGACGAGATATGATGCTCTCGCTGCAATGTGTTTTAAAATAAAGGCTTCAATATTCTCGAGAAAAGGAGTTTTACCTATTACAGGCAAGCCGAGCTGCCGTGACATGGGGGCGTGGCAGCATCGACGATTCCATTTTTTGATTCGATAATCGAGATTGAGCATTAATTTCGATCGATTTCGATTTAAAATCGATATCGTGACACCCTTATTCTTTAGAAATGTTGGCCCATATTGATAGGATGGCATCTTGCAGTTGATGGAGATTTGTGGGATGCACATCCAGGGCACGAAGCTCCCGTTCCACCACATCCCAAAGATGCTCTATTGGGTTGAGATCTGGTGACTGTCGGGGCCATTTTAGTACAGTGAACTCATTGTCATGTTCAAGAAACCAGTTTGAAATGATTCGAGCTTTGTGACATGGTGCATTATCCTGCTGGAAGTAGCCATCAGAGGATGGGTACATGGTGGTCATAAAGGGATGGACATGGTCAGAAACAATGCTCAGGTAGGCCATGGCATTTAAACGATGCCCAATTGGCACTAAGGGGCCTAAAGTGTGCCAAGAAAACATCCCCCACACCATTACACCACCACCACCAGCCTGCACAGTGGTAACAAGGCATGATGGATCCATGTTCTCATTCTGTTAACGCCAAATTCTGACTCTACCATCTGAATGTCTCAACAGAAATCGAGACTCATCAGACCAGGCAACATTTTTCCAGTCTTCAACTGTCCAATTTTGGTGAGCTCGTGCAAATTGTAGCCTCTTTTTCCTATTTGTAGTGGAGATGAGTGGTACCCGTTGGGGTCTTCTGCTGTTGTAGCCCATCCGCCTCAAGGTTGTGCGTGTTGTGGCTTCACAAATGCTTTGCTGCATACCTCGGTTGTAACGAGTGGTTATTTCAGTCAAAGTTGCTCTTCTATCAGCTTGAATCAGTCGGCCCATTCTCCTCTGACCTCTAGCATCAACAAGGCATTTTCACCCACAGGACTGCCGCATACTGGATGCTTTTCCCTTTTCACACCATTCTTTGTAAACCCTAGAAATGGTTGTGCGTGAAAATCCCAGTAACTGAGCAGATTGTGAAATACTCAGACCGGCCCGTCTGGCACCAACAACCATGCCACGCTCAAACTTGCTTAAATCACCTTTCTTTCCCATTCTGAAATTCAGTTTGGAGTTCAGGAGATTGTCTTGACCAGGACCACACCCCTAAATGCATTGAAGCAACTGCCATGTGATTGGTTGATTAGATAATTGCATTAATGAGAAATTGAACAGGTGTTCCTAATAATCCTTTAGGTGAGTGTATAGCTAGGCTAATTTACTTTCATAATTACTAGCTTACTTACTAATAGGTAAATTAAGTTTTGTGCAGATGTGTAATGGAAATATTGTTTTTAATTTATTTGCTGCACAGCAGCCTATTTTACAGTCTGCTATAGCTAAAAGCGTTAATAAGCTTGTTATATAGCAAAGCCCTCAGCTTATGTCAGAGGACATTGTAGTGATCCACTCAGAAACCAATCAGACTAGTGTAGTGAAAAATGTATTTGCCTTCAGATGAGATAACATGGATCCAGAGGAAGCTGTAAGCCTAGCGTCCAAAGAAAAACAAATAGGAAGAGATATTGATTGGGAACAATGTTTCATTTGTCAAGACAAATATGGAAAATACAGCCAAGATAAAGCCCTTTGATTGAAGTGATTTTTCAGGAAGTGGTGTCTTTGTGCTCTTTCTGGAGATTATTGTAGTATAATATTGTGCAATATTTTTGCAATATAATAGACACACACCATTATTTGCATTGCGCTTAGCTTTACCTTGCTTATTCAATCCATTGAGTCTCAAAGGGATGAGACTGACAACCTGAGAGCCAACCTCTGCCAACCTGAGAGCCACTGCTTTGATGGGGAAAAACATACCTTTGCCATAGGACTATTACATAGTTATTACTACTAACTAGTTACTAACCCCCAACCCTAAAGAAGTGAGAGAGCAGTTTTGTTAGGATGGAATTAATAACTATAGTGATATGTGAATGTAATATAATTTGTGTTACAACCTGGTACACTAATTAAGTCAAATAGCACCATAGACCATCATCTACAGTTCTAAATTTCCGCCTTGACATTAAAGTATTATAACTTGTGCAGCATTGCACTGTCTCTCCCTACAAGCTTTAAACTTTGCTTGACTCATTCCCATAGATATGGGTACTGATTGATAGAGGTTTTGGGATACTAGGTTATGTTTCCAAGCTGATATTCACTTTGAAAACTGGTTCTCTTTAGGCGGAGATAGTTTTTTTTCATGTTCTAGTTCTGTTGTCTCTTACACTGTACAATAAATGTTCATTCTGACACTTCGGCAGACATCCCATGAGTGTTGGCTTTCATTTGATACCATTTTTATGAATATGGTCCTTGTGGTTGTGGAGATATTCAACATTTACTGTTGGCATGTCGTGTTGAGCAGGAAACCAAAAAATTGGCCTGAAATTGCTTGTACAAGTCACAAAAAAAAATTCAGCTTGACAACCACCCTAATATCTTACCTATGGGTGTCTTCTAACTAAAAAAATAGGGTGACAGCTTGTACCAAAACATGTCCGCAAAAGTCTTAACGGAAGCCCTTTTCAGAATTGGCCCCCTGACTACAAACACACACACACACACACACACACACAGGTGATCCAGACACACGCTCACCTGATGGAAGCCCGTAGCATTCTGGGATGGCAAACAGCGCCAGGATCATGTAGAAGAGCTTCACTGTGTTCAGCTTGGACTCCATGATGGTTTATCTCCTGGTCGAAGTCTGAAACTCTCTGTGCTCTGGACACTCGTGGGCGTTCGGACAGAAGATCATTGCACAATAATCCTGTGCGACTGAAGCGCTTCTGTGTGTCGCCAGCAGGGGGAGCCACTGACACACACACACACACACACACACACACACTTCAACAACTATTACCTGTGATGCTCAGACGAACAGAAGCACCTGTCAGTGTTTTAATGTCTCGAAGTGTTGTATAGGCTTCATCATTCTGTATTAATTCTTCGTCTTCACAGTGTTCTGCCGTTATTTCAGCACAACCTGCTTTTACATATTCAACAATCTGCCTTTCTTGACACCGTTATATGAGAACTGAACTGAGCTGCGATGACATAACGGTTTACTCCAGAGCAGATATATATATATATATATATATATATATATATATATATATATATATATATATATATATATATATATATATATATATATGAGTCATTCTAGAATTGGGGTTACATTTTGAGTCTCCCAGATAAACCTTCTTTTATTTAAATAATAAAAACTTTTTTGAATCAATTTTGAATAATAACACAAATTATATTACACTATCACTAATTTAATGGCAAATATTAACTAAATGACTCCCACTGCACCTATTATTGACTGTCTCCGCCTCCTGATTCATACATTCAACTTGAATTATCATGAAATAATTAAGTCTAATTTTCAAATATTTTTTTTGTTTACTCTTTTAAATTATATAAACAATTGCATAGAATATATTTTTTCTGTATTATTTGTAATTTAATTAATAAATAATTTTTTGTGTCTGTCCCTACATTCTGGTCAACTCTGTTGCCTCTGTTATAAAACAAAAAAAAAAACTCCAAAGCATTTGTAGAGAAAGCATGTGACTTGCACCAAGGGATGTCACTTCCTCTGGTGGGAAACTCTGGAAAGCGTGAAGTATTTCATTATTCTTCTCTCATTAATTTGTACAAAATGTTTAGTATACACCAATAGTAGATTAATTATTTGTCAAATCTATTATTTTGATATTGCAGTGAATCTCTCATTCACTTTTAAAAAAATGATAATATGGTGAAAACCCATAAAATTATGATTTTAGACATGCCATGTGGTATCTGGTTTGAGGTTGGCATTTTGAGATAAAGCACAAAATGGTGGAAAATGTCAACTCTGTTATCAACCCATATAAATCAACCCATTTTGTCTGT
>CM043357.1:61856543-61864043 GCA_023718395.1 Leucaspius delineatus
AGCGCGCGAGCGTACAGAGACACCAGCGGCTCCAGCTGCGCGTGAGGATGAGTGAGCTTCACAAACTCCACCGCCGCACACACCTGCACACACACACACACACACACACACAGGACCAGCGGACACTCTGATTAGCTGTGAGATGGTGTCAAGTCACAGTTACTTATACAGCGCTTGTTACAGCACACAGTGTTTCAGAGCAGCTTTACTGAGATAATAATGCAACAGAGTTTGTGTCCAGAAGAAAACAGCGTCTCAGTCCAGCTGGAGTAAGCTCAGTGATGCTTCATTTCTGCTGTAAAAAAGTTATTAATGTAGTTCATTTATATATATAGTGCAAACGTGTCACGTGACTCACTGCTTGCTCCTCATTGGCTGAGGCAGACATGAGCACGAAGGGAATGGCGGTGGGAAGGCAGCCGATGGCGTTCAGCTGTCCGTCGCTGCGGGACGAGTTCAACATGCGCCTCGATCGCCGCTCCGCGAACTCCAGAACCTGCGCACACACGGGTCACATGATGCTGACGCCAACAGTGAAAAATATATAACTTTTTTGTTCTAAAAAAAAAAACAAGCCCAGGTGAAAAAAAAAGTCACGCAAAAGTAACGCAACGTATTACTTTTCTAAAAAAGGAACTAAGTAAGGCAATATTGTAACGCATTAGATGTCACAGTAACGTTCCCCAGCACCGGCGGCGAGCGACAGGGGTTCCGGTGCGCTCACCTCGCTGGGGGTCGTGGGTCGCGGCTCCCGCCAGTCGCAGAAGAAGCTCCGGTGGAAGGACTCCGCGTACGTGTCGGCGTGAGAGCCGGGACTCGTCAGGAACGCCACGTAATCCGACAGGACGGCGGCTCGCGCTGCGGGATCAGCGGCGCTGGAGAACGAGCCGGCGGACAGAACCTGGGCGGCTCTCAGAGCGCACAGAACGTTCAGGGTGTTCTGACCCGCGTGCAGACCTGCAGATCACACCGTCACTGAGGGAGTTTTCAGGTAGGGTCAGGGTCAGGGTTATAGGGGTGAGAGTTAGGGTCAGGGTTATAGGGGTGAGAGTTAGGGTCAGGGTTATAGGGGTGAGAGTTAGGGTCAGGGTTATAGGGGTGAGAGTTAGGGTCAGGGTTATAGGGGTGAGAGTTAGGGTCAGGGTTATAGGGGTCAGGGTCAGGGTCAGGGTTATAGGGGTGAGAGTTAGGGTCAGGGTTATAGGGGTGAGAGTTAGGGTCAGGGTTATAGGGGTGAGAGTTAGGGTCAGGGTTATAGGGGTCAGGGTCAGGGTCAGGGTTATAGGGGTGAGAGTTAGATGCTGCGTGAGCCGGACTAAACGCTTCTCTCTGGAGCGGCTGACTTTCAGTTCATAATGAGAAAAGTTAACATTATAATTACATGGATTCAGATGTGTCATGTGTTCTAGCTCAAGCACACCTGGTGCAGCTAATGAAGCCCTTGATTAATGAGACGACATCCGTTCTGCAGATCTGCGCTGTTGTGAGGGATTCTGTTCAGGGCGTTGAATAATTTAGAGAATGTGGAAGTTGCATTTTCAGTTGAATTTGGGGAAACCACTTGAAACGTGTTGTGTTGAGCTATTTCAATTACTTTTGTTTGATTTGTTCATTGAAACAGCTGAAAGTGTGTACATTTTGACAATAAGCCCAATTTGCAATGGGGGTTGATTAATTTTGATTATAACTGTATGTATTTTTTCACATATTTTCCTCTAAACTTTCCCGCGGGCTCCAGTCTGAAAGCCCCTGATTGGTTGATGGATTGGACACCTCAGACTAGAGGCTTCAGTCACTCATCTCGTTACCTTGATGGTAGTGCACCGACCCACGCGGATCCATCCAGAACTTCAGCTTATCATGCAGAATCACGTTCCCCACCACAGGATCTCCAGACGAGCCGTTCGCGCGGCCGCTGCCAGCTGCACACACACACACACACACACACACACACACACACACACACACACACACACACACACACACACACACACACACACACACACACACACACACACAGGGTTACACACATGCTACAGGAGCGTCAGTGCACAGGTGTCCGGTCACGGGAGTGTTACACACCGGTGTTGGACAGGCGGAGGATGCTGGACGGGTGTGTGTTGCGCGGCGCGTTGAAGCCGGTGATCCAGCCGCCGAAGTGTGTTCTGATGTCTGCGGTGTTGTAGTACCAGTGGACCGGCATCGACATCGCGTCAGCAGCACACACTCCCCACAGCGCCTCAGTGACGGACCGACGCACCTGAGCCATGCGCACCTGACACACACACACACACACACACACACACACACACACACACACACATTTATATTACATTTTTAGATTACATAATTTATATTACATACATATATACTCTATATATATATATATATATACACATATATACTCATATGTACTCTACCTGTACACATATACATAAATACATACATATATAATATTATTACAACTTAAAATAATAGTTTTCTATTTGAATATACTTTAAAAAATTATTTATTCCTGTGATCAAAGCTGAATTTTCAGGATCATTACTCCAGTCTATCACATGATCCTTTAGAAATCACTCTAATATTCTGATTTATTAAGAGTGTTGGAAACAGTTCTGCTGCCTGATATATTTGATGAATAAAAGGTTAAAAAGAACTGCATTTATTCAAAATAAAAAAATATTTTCTAATAATATAAATCTTCTTTACTATCACTTTTTACCAATTTAACACATCCTTGCTGAATAAAATTATTGATTTATTTCAAAAAAAGAATTACTGACCCCAAATTACTGACTAGTCGTGTATATTGTTGTTACAAAAGATTTCTATTTTAAAAAAATTTGCTTCTTTTTTTATTTTAATTTTTTTACTTTTTATTCATCAAAGTATCCTAAAAAAGTATCACAGGTTATGAAAAAATATTAAGCAGCAGAACTGTTCCCAACTTTGATAATGAATCAGAATATTAGAGTGATTTCTAAAGGATCATGTGATAGACTGGAGTAATGATCCTGAAAGTTCAGCTTTGCATCACAGGAATAAATGATAATTTAAAGTATAATAAATTGAAAACCAATTATTTTAAATTGTAATAATATATCACAATATTATTTTTTTTCTGTATTTTTTATTAAATAAATGCAGGCTTGATGAGCAGAAGAAACTTCTTTCAAAAACATTAAAAATAGTAATGTTTCCAAACTTTTGACCTGTACTGTATATATATATATATATATATATATATATATATATATATATACATACATATTATAAATAAAACAATATATACCATCACACAAACACTCACTGCAAATGTTTTATGATTAAAAACACTGAGTTTAAGTTACATGAATCGTTCATCTCTACACAGACACACACTGGACATGATAAATATGAATGAACTGATCTTACTGTAAATAATGAGATCCGCTCTGCAGTGAACTGAACTCACACACACACTCTAGTCTTTTTGTAGAAATGTGTAGAATTGCATAACCGCACAATCATTGTTACAAAACCTCACCGGAAGTACACCGCATGATACATAACATACACAACTACGTCACGTGATGTAATATAAATGTGCATTTTATGCTTGTTAACGTAGATCTGTTTACAGGGTCAATACAGTACAATAAACTATTAGCAACTAATTTCCCATATCATGTTAAACACAGACATACATAGACGAACACTGAATCACTGATAGATGGAGAACTCATTTTTAACGCGTTTTAATTTCACACAAACCACACTGTACCAGCAATATTATCCAATGATAGTGTAATTAGTACGACTGTTTCGAAAAGATGAAGGGAAACAGTAACTAAGCGATATCGATGATCGATTGATGTTGACTCTTACTGGAACCAAAACATTCGGGAAGACCGATTCATTTTAGCGTATCGGTTCGTTCGGACAGTGTGTTTCTTCTATGAACTGATCCAACAAAAAATGTGTGTCATCATCATTCAATCAAAAGAGTCACAAAAAAACACACGACTGTAATGAAAAGCCTTTAGTTCAATATATCTGTCCGGTGAGGTTATGGAGTTTGCATCAAATGCCGTGTTGTTGAAGCTTCTCTCTGTGATTCACATGAGCTTCGGTTCGAAAGAACAAATCAAATCAAATCACATGGGGATGATTCTTCTGTGATGGCGCGTTCTTTCATTCACTTTAATGAAGTCGTTTAAGTAAGAAATCTGACATTTTCATTCAGTTTGCACTAGCTTTTTTTAGCATTTCCGTGAAGTTTAATGTTTGGTCACTATTCAGCGTCTTCATGAGATAATATAGAGTTGAGTTGTTGACATGGACTAATTCTTGTCAGGTATAGGCTATTATGAATCTTTGTTTGTGTCTCGATCTCTTATCAGCTCTTCTGAGGCTCAGAGATGATGATGGAGTGTGAAACCGGTAAGAGAACAAAAACGCGATTTAAGAACGGTTTGCCAACGTTCACATTAATTCATGAAAACGTTATTTCTGAATGTTTTCAGAACGTCCAGTTTTTAAATGTTCTGAACACACACACACACACACACACACACACACACACACACACACGTTGTTTTTATTGGTTATGTGAACGTTAAGGGAATATTCCATTGTATCATTCTTCAAACATTATGAGAATGTTACTTTTGAATGTTCACTGAACGTTCTGAAACTAGTTACATTTAAAAAACGTCAGACGAACATCCAGCTAAAATGTTTCCATGAACGATGTATAAATATTTTTTGTGTGCTAATGCTTTCAGAACATTATTAAAGACCAGATGACTCTGAGTGAACGTTCTATTAAATGTTACTAACCCTAACATTGAGAGAACGTTCCCTATTGGCTGGGTTTTGATGATCGTGTGTTTCAGAGCGAGCAAAGACCTTCTGGGAGGAAGTGGATGTTGATGAAGTGTTTGATGATCTGATCGAAGTTCTTTCACATTTACGAGACGTGATTAGAGACAACACCGCAACAGACAGAGGTACACACTCACTCACTCACTCACTCACTCACTCAAACTCACTCACTCACTAAATCACAAACTCACTCACTCACAAACTCACTCACTCACTCACAAACACACTCCACTCACTCACACTCACTCACTCACACACACACACACACACACACACACACACACACACACTCACTCACAAACACACTCAAACTCACTCACTCACTAACTAACTCACAAACACACTCACTCACTCACTCACTCACTCACTCACAAACACACACACACACACACACTCACTCACTCACTCACTCACTCACTCACTCACTCACTCACTCACTAACTCACAAACACACTCAAACTCACTCACTCACTCACTAACACATTCACTCACTCACTAACTCACAAACACACTCACTCACTCACAAACACACTCACTCACAAACACACACACACACTCACTCACTCACTCACTCACTCACTCACTCACTCACTAACTCACAAACACACACACACACACACACACACACACACTCACTCACTCACTCACAAACACACACACACACACACACACACACACACACACACACACACTCACTCACTCACTCACTCACTCACTCACTCACTCACTCACTCACAAACACACTCTAACTCACTCACTCACTCACTCAAACTCACTCACTCACTCAAACTCACTCACTCACAAACACACTCACTCACTCACTAACTCACAAACACACACTCACTCACTCACTAACTCACAAACACACACACTCACTCACTAACTCACTCAAACTCACTCACTCACAAACTCACTCACAAACACACACACACACACTCACAAACACACTCACTCACAAACACACACACACACACACACACACACACACACTCACTCACTCACTCACTAACTCACAAACACACACTCACTCAATCACTAACTCACAAACACACACTCACTCACTCACTCACTCACTAACTCACAAACACTCACTAACTCACAAACACACACTCACTCACTCACTTACTCACAAACACACACTCACTCACTCACTCACTAACTCACTCACTCACTCACTCAAACTCACTCACAAACACACTCACTCAAACTCACTCACAAACACACTCACTCACTCACTCACTCAAACTCACTCACAAACACACTCACTCACTCACTCACTCACAAACACACTCACTCACTCACTCACTCACTCACAAACACACTCACTCACTCAAACTCACTCACAAACTCACTCACTCACACACACACACTCACACACTCACTCACTCACTCACTCACTCACTCACTCACAAACTCACACACTCACTAACACTCAAACTCACTCACTCAAACTCACTCACAAACACACACACTCACTCACTCACTCACTCACTCACTCACAAACACACTCACTCACTCACTCACTCATAAACACACTCACTCACTCACTCACAAACTCACACACTCACTAACACTCAAACTCACTCACAAACACACTCACTCACTCACTCAAACTCACTCACAAACACACTCACTCACTCACTCACAAACACACTCACTCACTCACTCACTCACTCATAAACACACTCACTCACTCACTCACTCACTCACTCACTCAAACTCACTCACAAACACACTCAAACTCACTCACTCACTAAATCACAAACACACTCACTCACTCACTCACTCACTCACTCACTCACAAACTCACTCACTCACTCACAAACACACTCACTCACACTCACTCACACTCACTCACACACACACACACACACACACACACACACACACACACACACACACACACACTCACTCACTCACAAACACACACACTCAAACTCACTCACTCACTAACTAACTCACAAACACACTCACTCACTCACTCACTCACTCACTCACTCACTCACTAACTCACAAACACACTCAAACTCACTCACTCACTAACACATTCACTCACTCACTAACTCACAAACACACTCACTCACTCACAAACACACTCACTCACAAACACACACACACACACACTCACTCACTCACTCACTAACTCACAAACACACACACACTCACTCACTCACTCACTAACTCACTCACAAACACACACACACACACACACACACACACACACACACACACACACACACACACACACACTCACTCACTCACTCACTCACTCACTCACTCACTCACTCACTCACTCACTCACTCACTCACAAACACACTCTAACTCACTCACTCACTCAAACTCACTCACTCACTCAAACTCACTCACTCACAAACACACTCACTCACTCACTCACTAACTCACAAACACACACTCACTCACTCACTAACTCACAAACACACACACTCACTCACTCACTCACTAACTCACTCAAACTCACTCACTCACAAACTCACTCACAAACACACACACTCACAAACACACTCACTCACAAACACACACACACACACACACACACACACACACACACACACACACACACACACACACACACACACACACACACACACACACACACACACTCACTCACT
>CM043357.1:61869043-61884043 GCA_023718395.1 Leucaspius delineatus
GCAATTAGTTACTTTTTTTAGGAGTAACGCAATATTGTAATGCATTACTTTTAAAAGTAACTTTCCCCAACACTGGATTCATCCTCTCAGGCTCTTTTCTATGAATAGAATACTAGATTGTAGGTAAGCTTGTTTCCAACACTGAATAAAACATTGAGTGTGAGTCTTATTTTCTCATGGATGATCTTGCGCTCTCACTCAGACTCTCCAGAGACGTGGAGTCGGGCTCGGACTACAGTCAGATGTCCTCCGCCAGCAGGGCCGGCCCGGATCTCCCGCTGCTGCTGTCTCCTCTGAGCTTGTGTTCTGAAGAGCCCCGTTCTCCGGTGCTGCTCGTGTACCAGCCTCACGACTGCAGCCCGGTGTGTGCGACGGCGCTTCCCACTCATGCCGACTGTTTCCTGGGACAGAACCCGCTGCGGGTGCCCATGCTGTACCAATTCCAGCGCCACTGCGCGCGGGTCCAGGCCGAGCCGGACGAGTGTGAGGACGCAGACGTGCTTTATAAGGCGCCGTGTGGGCGGAGCCTGCGCTCGATTGACGAAGTGTTTCAGTTCCTGTGTGAGTCCGACACTCTGGGTGTGTTACAGCCGAGCAACTTCAGCTTTGATGCGCAGATCGTTCCTGAAAATCATGCACCAGCTCCCGCCTCTCCGGCGCTCCTGTTCGAGCGGGACCTCAGCCGCGGGATCGAGCCGGTTCCCGTGTCTCTGTTAAACGAGGTGGACGGGACACGGGTGAAGGAGTTTCGCTACCGTAAGGAACGCTGGCCTCACGGATGCTTCCTCAGCGCGGAGCCATTCTTCTCCGCGTGCTGCGACTGCACTGACTTCTGCGCAGACGCTCAAACCTGTGCTTGTGTCCGGCTGACGGCCAGAGGAGGCGCTCATGCTTACACACACCAGAGACTGAGCCAGCCTGTGCGGGCAGGGTGAGTCCGGGAGGTTGGGTTGGGTTGGGTTACCAAATGACTTGGGTTGACCCGGAGACACTCATGCTTACACACACCAGAGACTGAGCCAGTCTGTGCGGGCAGGGTGAGTCCGGGGGGTTGGGTTGGGTTGGGTTGGGTTGGGTTACCAAATGACTTGGGTTGACCCAGAGACACTCAAGCTTACACACACCAGAGACTGAGCCAGCCTGTGCGGGCAGGGTGAGTCCGGGTGGTTGTGTTGTGTTGTGTTGTGTTGGGTTGGGTTAACAGATGACTTGGGTTGACCCGGAGACACTCAAGCTTACACACACCAGAGACTGAGCCAGCCTGTGCGGGCAGGGTGAGTCCGGGGGGTTGGGTTGGGTTGGGTTGGGTTAACAGATGACTTGGGTTAACCCAGAGACGCTCATGCTTACACACACCAGAGACTGAGCCAGCCTGTGCGGGCAGGGTGAGTATGAGGGGTTGGGTGGGGTTGGTTTGGGTTAACAGATGACTTGGGTTGACCCAGAGACGCTCATGCTTACACACACCAGAGACTGAGCCAGCCTGTGCAGGCAGGGTGAGTCCGGGGGGTTGGGTTGGGTTGGGTTGGGTTAACAGATGACTTGGGTTGACCCGGAGACACTCATGCTTACACACACCAGAGACTGAGCCAGCCTGTGCAGGCAGGGTGAGTCCGGGGGGTTGGGTTGGGTTGGGTTAACAGATGACTTGGGTTGACCCGGAGACACTCATGCTTACACACACCAGAGACTGAGCCAGCCTGTGCGGGCAGGGTGAGTCCGGGGGGTTGGGTTGGGTTGGGTTAACAGATGACTTGGGTTAACCCAGAGACGCTCATGCTTACACACACCAGAGACTGAGCCAGCCTGTGCGGGCAGGGTGAGTATGAGGGGTTGGGTGGGGTTGGTTTGGGTTAACAGATGACTTGGGTTGACCCAGAGACACTCAAGCTTACACACACCAGAGACTGAGCCAGTCTGTGCGGGCAGGGTTAGTCCGGGGGGTTGGGTTGGGTTGGGTGGGGTTGGGTTGGGTTGTGTTGTGTTGTGTTGGGTTGGGTTAACAGATGACTTGGGTTGACCCAGAGACGCTCATGCTTACACACACCAGAGACTGAGCCAGCCTGTGCGGGCAGGGTGAGTATGAGGGGTTGGGTGGTGTTGGGTTGGGTTAACAGATGACTTGGGTTGACCCGGAGACGCTCCTGCTTACACACGCCACGCGGACGTATCGTTGCGATAATTAATGCGATATGGCTCAGTTTGTCAGTGAACTGCGGCTCTGTGTAGTAAATGCTGCTCCATCTGAAGGCAGGTGATGGCGATTTACTACTAATCAAGGAACCGGCTTTACTGACAAGATGCGCATAACAATGTCATGTGATATATTGGCCAGCTCTAATTATTAGTGGGTAATTTACTAGATACATCAGAGGATCCATTAGCGCCTGCACTAAACCCTTCGGCTGATTTCTCTGAATAAGCTCTAACTTTAATAATGTTCAACCAAGGAAAAAAGGCTTCTGGGGGGTGTTTGGCTCAAGGTCATGGTGCAAAAAAGGACCCTAGGTTGATTTTCCCCTGAACCATACCTTTAAGTTGGGTTGAGTTCAGTAGAGTTGGGTTGAGCCGAGTTGAGTTTTGTTGTGTTGGGTTGGATTGGGTTTAGATGGGTTGTGTTGAGTTGTATGCCTGATCCGCATGTTAACGGTGGCTGTGATCTTCAGGTTGTTTGAGTGCGGCCCCTGGTGCGGCTGCCAGAAGAGCCGGTGCCAGAACCGTGTGGTGCAGAAGGGTCTGCGTGTGCGACTGCAGGTGTTCAGGACACTGGGCCGGGGCTGGGCCGTACGCTGCCGGGACGACCTCGACAAGGGCACATTCATCTGCATATATGCAGGTACACACACACACACACACACACACACACACACACACACGCATCACAGTTAAATAAACATTAACTAAAAAAAAAAAAGAGAAGACATTTCTCACTTTCGGATATATGAAAGAAATGTCTTATACCGTGTCCTAACTAGATAAGAGATCAGATTCCAGTGACTCTCCACAACACTGTTATTTTAGTGTCATTGAAAAACTGTTATAGGTTTTATTCATATTTTAAGTTATTATTTTTTTAATATATCCATTGGTTTCATTTTAATTTTAGTTAAAGTTTTAGTGATTTTGTTGTGTGTTTTTGACATTTTATTAGTCTATTTTAAATATGTAAAATTTGAACTAAAATCTAATGGATATCAATAAAAATGTTTTGTAGTTCAGTAGTCAACATTTGAAGTGGATCAAAACCTTTCATCAAAGTTATACATGAATTTTGAACAATACCTGTTCTTGTCTTAGGACGACTTTGATGGACTTTTCTGATCCACTTCAGATGTTGACGACTGTATATCAGTGCTACTGAGCCTCAGTGTGTTACTCTCTTTAGCGAGTGTGTTGATGCGGCGTGTGTTGTCCAGGTGTGGTCCTCCGACTGGAGTCGAGCGCCGAGGAGCCGCCGGATCTCAGCCGAGAGCCGCCCGTGTCTGATGACGAGGTGGAGGTGGTGGAGGAGTGGACTCTTCCCTCGGGCCCGAAGGAGACTCTGGACTGCTCTCCGCCACTGCATGTGCCGGTGATCCAGAGACCCGCCGATCAGCTCCCGGTCAGTGCCGATCAGCTCCCGGTCAGTGCCGATCAGATCCCGGTCAGTGCCGATCAGATCCCGGTCAGTGCCGATCAGCTCCCGGTCAGTGCCGATCACACGAGTTCAATTCAATTCACGGTTATTTGTATAGCTCTTTTCAAAATACACATAATTTCAAAGCAGCTTTACAGAGATATTACCAAGTGGCAGCATATATATTGAAAACAGCAGAGGGCCTAACACAGATCCTTGCAGCACTCCATAATTTACTGACATTATCTTAGATTGTTCCTCATTTAAGTACACAAAATGGTAACGGTCTGATAGATCCGATCTAAACCACCGTAATGCCTGCCTTAATATGTGTTTCTTCAATCCAATGAACTGCCATCAGTGTAGATGTTTCCCTGTTTCAGGAGCGGAGCGTCCCGTCGCTGGACGGCAGTGAGACAGGTACAGTATGAGCTCGCTCAACACATGCACTGCATTCAGAGCGGCTTCGGGACGTGTTTGTGTGTGTGTGTGTGTGTGTGTGTGTGTATAGAGCATGAGGTCTCGAGGAAGAAGCCCAGATTAACGCTCCCCGAATCGAACGGACACGAGATCACGTCACACAAGCATCAGGACAAAGCCTATTACCTGGACGCCTCTAAAGAAGGAAACGTGGCCCGATTCATCAACGTACGTCACCAGCTTCTCATTACGACAGAGAAGAACTTTTTCATTATGAGATTCAAAAATCTAAATTTATTGAAATTCACTTTGTAATCATTTTTAATTTGTCTTAATATTGATTTTTATTGTCATAATTTACCATTTTTACTCATTTAGTCATAATTTTGACATTTTATGATATGATTTTTTAATGTGATATATTTTACTGTTTGTCGTCAGTTTGACTTTGTCATAATTGAATTTACTCACAATTGAATTTAGTCATAACTTCGACTTGTCATAATTGCTTTTTTATATGATAATTTTTACTTTGTCATTATTTTGACTTTATTGTCAATTATTAGTCAATTTAATTTAGTAAATTTTTAGCATAATTTCTTAGTATGTCATAATTTCAACTTTGTCATAATTGATTTTTTTTGTCAATTCTGACTCATCGTTTTGTCTTTTTAGCAATAATTTTGTTATAATTTAATTGTTGTAAATTCAACTTTTTATGCCATAATTATATTGTATTTTGTCATCATTTAGATTTTTTTGTTTAATTTACTCATAATTTAACTTAATTTAGTCATAATTTCTACTGTCGTAGTTTTGACTCATAATTATGACTTGTCATTATTATGATTTACAAATGCATGATTTCTTATGTGGCTGAAATGGGCTTCCATCATAAGAACCAGTGCTAATTAAAGTATCAGTGATGGGCCGCATATTGAATCAGTCATGTTTGAGTATGTTCTTGCTGAACAGCTTGAGGAGTGATGAAAGTGAAATAATGATTGACAGTAATGCGCGTTCTTCTCCTGCAGCACAGCTGTGAGCCCAACCTCTTCATCCAGAACGTCTTCGTCGACACACACCACCCGCAGTTCCCTCTGATCGCCTTCTTCACTAACAGGTGACAATCATCAGTCATGCTTGAGATTATTACGTTCAGCATCAGTCGAGTCATCGTCTCAAAGCGTCTTCACAATGATAAACAGGAAAATAACTGAATCAATGATGCAAACTTCAGCGTACGGACAGTAGACGGCGTCTGTGTGACGCAGGGAAATAAACGTGACTGTGTTTGTTTGTGTGATTTCTCAGGTCAGTTAAAGCTGGAACTGAACTGACCTGGAACTACTCGTACACTCCGGGCAGTGACCCGGATCATGAGGTGAGCTGTCGCTGTGGCAACACCAGCTGTCAATCACTCGTCATCTGACACTCTCTGATCAACCTCTGCATTTCCTGAATCAAACCGGATGTTGTTGTGCTTCTTTGAGCTGTTTTTATGCAGCAGCCGGAGCTCAAATAAAGTTGAGTCGAGCAAAACTCTGTCTTGTTTTCTCTTATTTTAAAACATCTTGAACTACTGATTCAGCAGAAGCTTGTATACAAATGAAGAACATCACAAGCTAATGACCAATACAGGTGTAAACTAGATGAGCAGGCAACACTGAAATAACTAGACTAGTGTGGATCAGTGGCGAGTTCAACAGAAGTTCAACACAAACATGTTCTTTTGAAGGTTTCACGAGGTCAGTGAATCCGAGCTGAGGCCACAAGCATGAAAGGACCTGAAAACCACAGACATGAAACACAGATAGTTTAGATCTCATCTGACTGAGACTTTAAGTTACAGCACTTTATACAGTACAGATTGACTCCAAACAGCTTCACAGGAATAAACAATCAATTGTGCACTTTAAATATTAAATCTGAATTAGAGGCATAACTCAGATCAGTGTTGATTCAATTCAGTATGGCAATGTTGCAAATTTCAGTTATGAACAATTATATTTCAGGTATAAAGCAGCTGCACAAAAGTTGTTTAATAGAACTTTACAAGTAGCAGTTATTAGAAATGAATCAACATGGAATGGATCAGAATGACACTTGCTTTACAGCAGAATCTGACTTTGTTCATAATTGAACTTTGAGACTGAGCCCACATTGAACTGAATTTCCTTAGAGCTGCTTTATATTCAAGTTTAAAGACAATAGTCAGTTCAATGTTGAAACAATTCAGTTTAAATAACTGATGCGAACAATTAGTTCATGCGTTCATGACCTCAAGGCTAGAGTACTGTAATGCTCTACTGGGTGGTTGCCCTGCACGCTTAATAAACAAACTACAGCTGGTCCAAAACGCAGCAGCTCGAGTTCTTACCAGAACCAGGAAGTATGACCATATTAGCCCGGTTCTGTCAAAACTGCACTGGCTCCCTATTAAACATCGCATACATTTTAAAATATTGCTGATCACTTACAAAGCACTGAATGGTTTAGCTCCGCAGTGCTTGAGCGAGCTCTTAACGCATTATAGTCCTTCACGTCTATTGCGATCTCAAAATTTCGGCCAGTTGATAATACCTAGAATATCGAAAATATTTTTTTAATCAAAAAATTACTTTACAAAACAATCTCTTACTTTAATTTCCCATTATCACTGTAAAGCTGCTTTGTTAAAAGCAGTATATAAATGAAGGTGACTTAACAGAATATTGTAACTGAAGATAGTAAACTCCACATCAGCAACATAAATTCATCAACTAACCATTCAGAAACGTCCTGTTGCTCTACACGTCACTCTTCTCGAGTCTCTCCATCATTGTCCGACTCCAGTTTAAACAAAACACAGAACATTTCTGACATTTTAGTGCTTGTCTGTGTGAGGGAATTGGAGCTGCTAACCAGAGGTGTAAAATACTTGAGTAATTTTACTTGATTACTGTACTTAAGTATTATTTTGGGGGATTTTTACTTTACTTGAGTACAATTAAAAATCAGTACTTTTACTTTTACTTAATTACAATTTTTAAGAAAAAAAAGTACTTTTTACTCCTTACAATTTTATTTACAGTCAAAAAGTACTTCTTTTTTGGAGATAACTTCATTCTATTTTTCCTTGCTATTACCAAACCAATTGATTTGCGCTGATGCCTAGTTTAATTAAGCTTAGTGTCTAGTCTAGTTTAATGAGATTTGTTTTCACATTTCACCAAATTGGTCAGACATGTTCATTGGTCCTTTGGAAGTGACGTCATGTCGCATCTATTACCACAATGCACAGCACCTTGACCTAGATATTAGAGAAATTATAACAGTCATTCTTAGGGGGACAATCCAGCAGCCGAAGAGCGTACCACCCCCGGCGGCCGCCATTGACTAACAAGCCATCACCTGCTGTTAGCATTCCATTGACTCCCATTCATTTTGGTAGGGGTGTAACGGTTCACAAAATTCACGGTTCGGTTCGATACGATACACTTGTGTCACGGTTCGGTTCGGTACGGTTCGATACAGAAAAAAAAAAAAAGAAATGCCAGAGAAATTTCCTTGATTACATTTTTTTTTTTAATTAAAACTAACATCATAAAGTATGATATTTTTGTACTTTGAGCAATTCTGGAGCTATAATTGACTCTTCTTAGGAGCATATAAAACAAAACAGCTCCTTGGAAAAAATGAAATTTAATAGTAGTATAGTAGTTAAAATAGTAAAATAATAGTAGTTAAAAACAAAGGTTTATTTTAGTTCAGATTAACATTTTAGGGCAGCAGTTGTATTCATAATGTCAAAATAAAACTGACGTAAGCATTATAGCCACTATTCCTGCCAAACTTACATGGTTGCAGTTTGTTACTACAGTAAATCCATGGTGAATGTTGCTGATCTGTGGACACTGGATAGTTCATTCATGGCACAATGTTTCTTCCTGGTTTCCACGTCAGCGCTGTTTGATCCGTTAATAACGGAGAAATGTGAATGTTTCTCACTAGATCTCGCAGCGATGTTGTTACTTCTGTGGCGAATTCAAATGCTTTTTTACTGGATCTCTTATTAGCGCTGTGTAGTAACAGTGTCGCTTGATCAAGATCGGCTCGCGCTGCACTGGTCCAAACTGATAAACGGCCCTTCAACCACACAATAGCGAGCAGTTTCATTCCGCTTGCATTACATTTGCCATTTGATGTTGGGCATTGTTGTGGTCGCGCCGGCGTCTCTTACATTATGAGCACGCTTGCCACGTGCAACACGCCTACATTTGAAATAACGAAATTTTGGTCGGCAGGAAAAATGGTCCAACGAACCAAACCGTTCTACGAATACGTGTATCGTTACACCCCTACATTTTGGCGTCACTTTGACAGCGAATAACTTTACATCTGAGGCGTTTGAAGACTCCATTTGTCCATTGTTTGTGGTCCAAAATCAGCCACAGGATCAAGAGCACCAGTGGCCATACCTTAGCTAATTCTTTTCTTTTAGTGGTAAAATCATGTTTAGTGGATTGTTTAAAGAGTGTTGCATACAGGCATTAGATAGTAGTATTATAGTTTGATAAATAAATACAATTAAATACAAACAGTTCTAAAGCAGGATAAAACCTTGTATGTGGTTCATTCACTTCATGTTTTTAGAGATTAAAATCTTAAACAAGAATCTCTAGTTTTCATTCTTGCTGTTACTTTTACTTCTTTAATACTCAAGTACAATTTTAATGTAGTACTTTTTTACTTTTACTCGAGTACGAATCTGGCCAGATACTTTTACTTTTAATTGAGTAAAATTTTCCCTCAGTACTTGTACTTTCACTTGAGTAACATTTTTTAGTACTTTTTACACCTCTGCTGCTAACACACACACACACGAAGCTCCGCCCTCTGTGCCGGGAGCAGCAGCTCATTTGCATTTAAAGGGACACACGAAACAATGCTTTTACTGACCCTCAAAAAGGGACAATTTTAACATGATGTAAAAAATATCTGTGGGGTATTTTGAACTAAAACTTCACACACACACTCTGGGGACACCAGAGACTTATTTTACATCTAGTGAAAAGGGCATTATACCACTGCTTTAAATCTTTCAAGTCTTTTCAACTTTTAAAAACCAAAGTTCATCAATTATGAAAGGAACTGAATTTAGTTCAATAGGGTCAATGTTGGAGTTCATCAATTATTAAACCAATTCAAGTCACTTCATTAGTGTCAATGTTGCAAACTACTGGATATGAGACTCAAACTGTGCTGTAAAGCAGCTTTACAGAAAACAATAGTGTCATGTTGTTTCAATTCAAATAACTATTAAATGTTGTAAAGATCAATTATTAAACAACTTCTTGTTGAGCTGCTTTATTTCTTAAACTAAATCTGGCTTATAATTGAACATTGACATGATTATTAAACTGAATGACTGTCTTTTTCGAGCCTTTTCACAGCAGAATGGAAGACAATAGTGCCAGTATTCAGTTAATCATTGAACCCATTTAGTTTCATTAGTGCTGCTCAATTATCAACCAAATTCAGCTTCAGCTGTAAGCAGCTCCACAGAAGACCGTGTCCATCAGCTCAACTCTGGTTCTCATCCGAGTGTCAGTGCAGTTCAATCAATATTACAGGTCTTTAAAACTCCAGGCTTTAGAAGTCTGATTAGACTAGTTATATAGGCATATATATAAAAAGCCAGATATTGTATAAAAACATTTATTAATACTATTGAGATGAAAGTGCTAAAAACATGAGTCCTCCCAGTCAGAAGTCCTGGGACTCGGCCTGTTTGCTGGTGTTCGGGTCTCGGGCTGCTTTGGTCTTCTTGGGCAGGAGTTGGGCCTGGATGTTGGGCAGAACTCCTCCCTCAGAGATCGTGACTCCGCCCAGCAGCGCGTTCAGCTCCTCGTCGTTGCGCACCGCTAGCTGGATGTGACGCGGCGCGATGCGTAGCTTCTTGTTGTCACGGCACGCGTTGCCCGCGAGCTCCAGCACCTCCGCGCACAGGTACTCGATGACCGCGGCCAGATACACCGACGCTCCGGAGCCGATGCGCGACGCGTAGTTTCCCTTGCGCAGGAGACGCGCGAGGCGGCCCACCGGGAACTGGAGCCCCGCGCGCGAGGAGCGCGACACGGACGCCTTGGGTTTCGCTGCGGTGACGAGCTTCTTACCGCGGCCAGACATGATGAGCAGATCTAGAAGAGACAAACCATCGGTTAATCGGAACTCTGGTCGAGTACCCGAAGACTTACAAGAGAGCAAAGGACTGAAGGCGAATGACAAGCAAAGTGCCAGCGAAGGGATGGATTTATCTGAACAACGCTGATTTTAAGAGTCTAGTACCTGAAGATTTACAAGTAGGCTAGTCAAGTTGCAAAGTAGAAAAGCAACTCAAGTTTATGACAAAGTCATGATTAGAAACTGAATTTGACAAGAACCAAAGTGATCGATTCATGATTCATCTGAACTAAAAACAAACTCTGATCGAGTACCTGAAGAGTCGGGTGGAGATTTACTAGTCAAGATGCAAAGTAGTAAAAGTAACTTAAGTTTATGACAGAAATAGTGATGATTATAAGTTGCATTTGACAATAAGTGCCCGATTCATCTGAACAACGCTGATCTAAAACACTAATCGAGTACATAAAGTAGATTTTTTACAAGTTGCAAATAGCAACTATTAAAGGGTGACAATTCTGATTTAAAAAGAAACAATAGAAAAAAAAAAAGTAAATTTACACGTTTAACAAACAAGCAGTAAAGCGGTTTAACTCACATCCGAGAACCTAATCTTTTATAACTGGATTTTAAAGAGTAAAGCAACTTAAGTTTATGACAGAAAGAGTCATGATTAGAAGTTGAATTTAACAACAAGCAAAGTGGTTGATTCATCTGAACAATGCTGATCTAAAACAAAGTTGAGTACTTGAACAATCACACAGATTTCATTATAGTCATGTTGCAAATAAGTTTTCATTAACAAATAAAATGTGATTTAAAACAAACACTGGAGCAACACACACTTACCTGTTTAACACAAACAAGGAACAAGTAAAGCTGTTTAACTCATATCTGAGCGTTTTGTCTTTTATACTGGAGATTAATTGGGATTCATTGAAATTCACCTGTGCCAATTAAAGACTGCTGGCCAATCAGCTGTTTATCATTATATCGTAAACGATCAATTAGAGGGAGTTTTTCACATTTCAACACTTTGTAAACTTTAAGTTAAATAAATTATAGAATGCAGTCATTAAAAAGCTATTTGCTAACTTGTTTGTATTGCTAATATTTTAATTGCTTAGAACAATATTGATTGACTAAAGTATCTTGAATTTGGTGTATATAAAGTTACTTACTAAAGTTGTACTTACTTACAAAGCACTAAATGGTTTAGCTCCGCAGTGCTTGAGCGAGCTCTTAACGCATTATAGTCCTTCACGTCTATTGCGATCTCAAAACTCCGGCCAGTTGATAATACCTAGAATATCTAAATCCACTGCTGGCGGTAGATCCTTCTCCTATTTAGCACCAAAACTCTGGAACAGTCTTCCTACCATTGTCCGGGAAGCAGACACACTCTGTCAGTTCAAAGCCAGACTAAAGACACATCTCTTTGACCTAGCATACACATAACACATTATAGACTTCTATAATTCAATGTTAGGCTGCATAGATTAGGTCAGCCGGAACCGGGAACACTTCCCAAAAATCCTGATGTACTCGTTACATCATGAGAAGAATGGCATCTACGCTAATTTTGGTTTCTGTTTATCCCGAGGTTTTCCCGCAGCCTGACGGATCCAGGCCGTATCCAGATCTGATGAAGGACCAGCGCCTGGACACACACACACACTCCAGATCTGACGAAGGACCAGCGCCTGGACACACACACACACTCCAGATCTGACGAAGGACCAGCGCCTGGACACACACACACACACACACACACTCAAGATCTGATGAAGGACCAGCGCCTGGACACACACACACACTCCAGATCTGACGAAGGACCAGCGCCTGGACACACACACACACACACTCCAGATCTGACGAAGGACCAGAGCCTGGACACACACACACACACACTCCAGATCTGACGAAGGACCAGAGCCTGGACACACACACACACACACTCCAGATCTGACGAAGGACCAGAGCCTGGACACACACACACACACACTCCAGATCTGACGAAGGACCAGCGCCTGGACACACACACACACTCCAGATCTGACGAAGGACCAGCGCCTGGACACACACACACACACACACACACTCAAGATCTGATGAAGGACCAGCGCCTGGACACACACACACACTCCAGATCTGACGAAGGACCAGAGCCTGGACACACACACACACACACTCCAGATCTGACGAAGGACCAGCGCCTGGACACACACACACACTCCAGATCTGACGAAGGACCAGCGCCTGGACACACACACACACACACACACTCCAGATCTGATGAAGGACCAGCGCCTGGACACACACACACACACACACACACACACACTCCAGATCTGATGTACCAGCGCCTGGACACACACACACACACACTCCAGATCTGATGAAGGACCAGCGCCTGGACACACACACACACACACACACTCCAGATCTGATGAAGGACCAGCGCCTGGACACACACACACACACACTCCAGATCTGATGAAGGACCAGCGCCTGGACACACACACACACACACACACACTCCAGATCTGATGAAGGACCAGCGCCTGGACACACACACACACACACACACACACACACACACACACACTCCAGATCTGATGAAGGACCAGCGCCTGGACACACACACACACACACACACTCCAGATCTGATGAAGGACCAGCACCTGGACACACACACACACACACACACACACACACACACACTCCAGATCTGATGAAGGACCAGCACCTGGACACACACACACACACACACAGGCCTCTTTCTTCCCTTCACCTCTCTACAGATAAAGCGTTGTCGGGATGATTCCGGTTCGCGTGACTAAGTGGAAGCGATAAAAATTCTGTGTTATAAATTTTAAGGCCAGACAAGTAGTTTGTTGAGGGTTGATTTGTAGGGAAGGACTACACGCCTGCGCACATATATATTCAAACACACACACACACCTATAGACTGAACTCAGCGTTCTCACGGGTTCGCGTTTTTGAAGTTTGTGCAGAAAGAACTGAAGGGTTTTCTGTGAGAACGGTGTGTGTTAGCGGTCCCCTAAGTTAATAACTAATGATCAACGGAAGTGAATCAACATAACTTTATCTGGACAATAACTTTATTCTAGATCTGCTGTAAAGCCTAAACACTGTTACTGTAATCTCCAGTTATCACTGTAAAGCTGCTGTGAAACTCTATAGTGTTAAAGCGCTGTATAAATGGAGACTTGAACTACTGATTCAGCAGAAGCTTGTATACAAATGAAGAACACAAGCAAATGACCAATACAGGTGTAAACAGACTAAACTGAAATAACTAGACTAGTGTGGATCAGTGGCGAGTTCAACAGAAGCTCAACACAAACATGTTCTTTTGAAGGTTTCACGAGGTCAGTGAATCCGAGCTGAGGCCACAAGCATGAAAGGACCTGAAAACCACAGACATGAAACACAGATAGTTTAGATCTCATCTGACTGAGACTTTAAGTTACAGCACTTTATACAGTACAGATTGACTCCAAACAGCTTCACAGGAATAAACAATCAATTGCGCTTCAAATATTAAACTTGTCTATTGAATCTGAATTAGAGGCATAACTCAGATCAGTGTTGAGTCAATTCAGTATGGCAATGTTGCAAATTTCAGTTATGAACAATTATATTTCTGGTATAAAGCAGCTGCACAAAAGTTGTTTAATAGAACTTTACAAGTAGCAGTTATTAGAAATGAATCAAAACTGAATTGATCTGAATAATGACACTTGCTTTACAGCAGAATCTGAATATTGTTCATAATTGAACTTTGAGACTGAGCCCACATTGAACTTTAATCAATATTACAGGTCTTAAACTCCAGGCTTTAGAAGTCTGATGCAATAGAAGTTATATAGGCCTAAAAAAAAAGCCAGATATTGTATAAAAACACATTTTTATTAATACTATTGAGATGAAAGTGCTAAAAACATGAGTCCTCCCAGTCAGAAGTCCTGGGACTCGGCCTGTTTGCTGGTGTTCGGGTCTCGGGCTGCTTTGGTCTTCTTGGGCAGGAGTTGGGCCTGGATGTTGGGCAGAACTCCTCCCTCAGAGATCGTGACTCCGCCCAGCAGCGCGTTCAGCTCCTCGTCGTTGCGCACCGCTAGCTGGATGTGACGCGGCGCGATGCGTAGCTTCTTGTTGTCACGGCACGCGTTGCCCGCGAGCTCCAGCACCTCCGCGCACAGGTACTCGATGACCGCGGCCAGATACACCGACGCTCCGGAGCCGATGCGCGACGCGTAGTTTCCCTTGCGCAGGAGACGCGCGAGGCGGCCCACCGGGAACTGGAGCCCCGCGCGCGAGGAGCGCGACACGGACGCCTTGGGTTTCGCTGCGGTGACGAGCTTCTTACCGCGGCCAGACATGATGAGCAGATCTAGAAGAGACAAACCATCGGTTAATCGGAACTCTGGTCGAGTACCCGAAGACTTACAAGAGAGCAAAGGACTGAAGGCGAATGACAAGCAAAGTGCCAGCGAAGGATATCTGAACAACGCTGATCTAAAAAGTCGAGTATGCTACCTGAAGATTTACAAGGAGGCTAGTCAAGATGATTAGAAACTGAATTTGACAATAACCAAAGTGATCGATTCATGATTCATCTTAACTAAAAACAAACTCTGAGTACCTGAAGAGTCAGGTGGAGCTTTACAAGTAGTCAAGATGCCAAGTAGTAAAGTAACTTAAGTTTTTGACAGAAATAGTGACGATTAGAAGTTACATTTGACAATAAGCAAAGTGATTGATTCATCTGAACA
>CM043357.1:61891543-62036543 GCA_023718395.1 Leucaspius delineatus
AAACGTTAATTCTGAATCTTCAAAATATTCAGTTTTTTTTTTTTTTTTTTTTTTTTAATTCTTGGTTATGTTAACGTTCCATTGTATCATTCTTCAGTCATTATGAAAACGTTACTTTTGAATGTTTTATGAATGTTCTGAAACTAGTAACAACATTTAAAAACCGTTAGACGAACATCCAACTATAAAAACGTCAAAATGTCCAGTTTTTTTATTGTTTTAAAAACATTTGTTTCTTGGCTATGTGAACGTTCCTTTGTATTATTCTTCAATCATTATGAGAATGTTACTTTTGAACCTTCTAAAACAAGTAACAACATTTAAAAACCGTTAGACGAACATAAACCAACTATAAAAACATTCATTCTGAATCTTCAAAATATCATTTTTTTTTTTATTTTTTATTCTTGGTTATGTGAACGTTCCATTGTATCATTCTTCAAACACTATGAGAATGTTACTTTTGAATGATTTCTGAATGTTCTAAAACAAGTAGCAATATTTAAAAACCGTTAGACGAACATCCAACTATTAAAAACGTTAATTCTGAATCTTCAAAATATCCAGTTTATTAAATGTTTTAAAAATGTTTTTTCTTGGTTATGTGAACATTAAGGGAACGTTCTAATCTATCATTCTTCAAACATTATGGAATTGTTACTTTTGAATGTTTTCTGAATGTTCTGAAACTAGTAACAACATTTAAAAACCGTTAGACGAACTTAAACCAACTATAAAACGTTATTTCTGAATCTTCAAAATGTCCATTTTGGACAAATATTTGTCAAACATTTGTTTCTTGGTTAGCCTATGTTGCAGAATAATGTCCCATAACTGATGTCTGAATAGTGTTTTTGTGCAGATGTTTTGAGCGGGTTATTAAAGGCCTGATAGCGTTGACTGAGCGTTGTGTTGACGTCACTGGAAGAACGTTTGCTCATGACTCTGAGAGAATGAGTGTTTCTTGTTTTTCTTCAGTCTGCTGATGTTGTGGAAAGAGTTCGATCAGTGGGCGAATCGAGCCGAGTTTCTCTAATTCTTCAGTGATGAATGACGAGACGCTGGAAAAAAAACATGTTTCTGTTAGAAAAACATCATTTCAAGGAACAAACTCAATAACTCGAACATGAAATGCTGAATTTACACTTTACTGATGCGAGACTTAATTCTGTGAACTCAACTGTGTCACACCTGACAGATGTGGATTTACACACACACACACACACACACACACACACACACACACACACACACACACACACACACACACACACACACACACACACACACACACACACACACACACACATATGTGTGGATTAAGATTTCATAATGTTTCTGAAAGAGTCTCCTCTGCTCTCCAAAGCTGCATTTATTTGATCAAAAACACAGTAAAACAGTGTATTATTATTCTAATGTAAATCAGCTGTTCTCTATGTGAATATACAGTAAAGTGTAATTCATTCCTGTGATCAAAGCTGAATGTTCAGCATCATTACTCCAGTCTTCAGTGTCACATGATCCTTCAGAAATCACTCTAATATGATGATCAAGAAACATTTATGATCAATGTTGAAAACACGGTAATTTAGAAGTTTGTGGTAAGATTAAAACTTACATTTTATTAATAAGAAATAATCTTTTTTTTTCATCAGGGACGCATTAATTGATCAAAAGTGACAGTAAAGACATTTATAATGCTACAAAAGATTCTATTTCAAATAAAACAAAACATTTTTAATTATTATTATTATCAGTGTTGAAAACAGTTTAAAATTTTTGCGGAAACTGATACATTTTATTTCTCAGGATTCTTTGATGAATAGAAAGTTCAAAAGAACAGAATTGATTTGAAATAGAATTTTTTGTAACATTATAAATGTCACTTTTGATCGATTTAATGCGTCTTGATGAATAAAAGGTTTTATTTAAATCTTACCCCAAACTTTTGAACCGTAGAATATATTTTTATCAAGACATTATTAATATTCAAAACTACATAATTACGTTCTATTTTCTAATTTTTTACACACTTTGTTGTTCGAGTAGCTGTCGACTAGTTTGATCATATTAAATCTTCAGACATTATTTGTCTTTAAAGTTGATCTCTAGCAGTGATCGCTTCGCTCCTCACCCGTCCGCTCACATTTCATTTACTTATTAATCTCAAGTCTGAAACTAATTTAATACGTGTCGTTGATCTTATTATTTTTATCGCAGGAATTTAAGAAAACACATTTCTTCAGTCCCACATGTTGAGAACAGAAATAGAGAAGCTCATAAAATAAAGAGTAAATGTAATATTTAGTTTGTCCTTTACTGTGTTTTCACTAAAGACTCTACCACAAACATTATTGAGTCAAAGTCAAAATGTAAAACTTTCACTTTTATGTTTTACTTTTATGTAAAATTGTACGTAAGTATTAAAAAAGTAAAAGAAACAGAGCAAAAATGAAAATAATTTTCTCAATGCGAACTGAATGAACTGCATAATCAGACACGAGCAGAAGAGTTTATGGAGATGAAGAACATCCGTCTAGTGTTTGTTGAACAATAAAACAATACAAGAACATGTTCATAGTTCAGATATCGCTCCGGATGCGGAGAAATATTATACAGTAAATCTAAAGGATATTAATGAAACGTTAATTCGAGGCGTTTGATTGGTTTTCTCTGCAAATATTGATGTGGAATTAATTAGATTAATCATGCAATGAATTTGATTAAAGATTGATTGATTGATTGACAAGCCTAATTGTTTCTCAATATAATATGCATTTACTGTAATCCCACATATCCATTTATATGATCTTCATTTTGTTTTCAAGGGTTATAACATTTAATTAAGAAATGTAATGGTGGCTATAGAAATATACATATACTTTGTTATGATCTGTAATGTAATTGACATTATCAATGTAGTTTTATGATGTTTAATAAAGTCATATTGACTTCTATAGAAGCGTATACTGTAAAGTCTGAGAGATGCGAAAGCTTTTGTACAGTGTTCTGCGGATAACGACCGACTGACCGTCGAGACACTGCGAGAACAAGAACTGAAGTGTGTCGAGTGTCCAGACGAATTCTGTTCTCATCAGAGCCGTTTCACATCATGTGTGTGTGTGTGTGTGTGTGTGTGTGTGAGTCTGACCGGGTTAAACAGCAGAAGCTGATGAACACTTAGATGAGCTGTGTGTGTGTGTGTGTGTGTGTGTGTGTGTGTGTGTGTGTGTGTGTGTGTGTGTGTGTGTGTGTGTGTGTGTGTGTGTGCAGGTCTGTGGTGTGTGAGAGGAAGCTCAGATCAGCCACATTTAGACCAGCATCCTATTAAACACCTGAACTTCACCATAAGATGAAGATTATGATGATGAAGATGAAGAACTGAATTCATCTCTCGTGTTCAGCGCTCACTCAAAAAAATAAGTTTTGCCTCTTGTTTAATGAATTAATATAAGCTAAAGTAACACGATTGTTTTAATATTTTGTCACAACTTAATTTAATTGTGTTCAATCAACCTAATATATTTAAAACTGAAGTTTACTTAATTAATTTGTGTGAAAACTACATGAATAATTTTTGTTGACAACTAACTGGTCAGTGGATCTGTAGTTCCCAGCATGCTTTGCAGGGACTGCATTAGGAGGGTAAATTTAGGGATTAAAGTGTTATTTTATGTGTTTATCTGTAAGTGGAAAGATGTTGTTAGTTAATGTTAGTGTTTAATATTCAGTAATGTTAGAAACTTAGAGGACTTTCTGTAATGTGTTTGAGTCTGTGTTTAGCTCAGGGCTGTGGGCCTCGGTGTACTCTACACGTGCAGTATACCTCACTCGCAGACCTGCGTGATTAATATTCAATATTACTCTGTAAAAAGTGGTTTTAATTTGATTGAACACGAGCAGCTCCTATCATTGGAAATATTAGAATGTTGGTGATTTTAGGCAGGGCAAAAATTAAGTGTAGTCAACCTGACAAAACTTTATCTAGCAGGAATGACTAAATGAATTTAAGTTCATACAACAAGATTACAATAAATCGTTTCAAACAAATTAGATTTTGTTGGAAAAATGTAATTCATTTTCGTGGAAAAGTTTTCCTTAATTTAATCAAGTTAGTTCATCATCGTAGATCAGACGTTCTCATGACCTTTTATGACATTATGGTCATTGCAGAAGCTTCTGATCTCGTGCGCTCTTCTAATGTTTGTGCGTTTACAATCTTTTGATTCATCGCTCGGACCGACAGCACTGACATATTAAAAGTCTAAGTGACATGAATGATACACATTTTATTATATGACATTTATAAAAATTAATATTAATTGTTCACTGCAAACATGTTCCTCCTCAGTGTTTCTGTCCTGTTCTCCAGCACACACATCTAAACACTCTGAAATCAAAATACACTAACTGGAAGAACGACTGAAGATATTAATGAAAAATGAATCAAAATGAGTTTGATCTTAAAACAAGAGCAAATATCTGCCAGTGGAGTCAGACAAATAATCTTGTTTTTCCCTTTGAATGAAGTTTATTTTCTGACTTCATAAGCAGATATTTGTTCTTGTTTTAAGATCAAACTCACTTCAGTGATTTTTCTTATATGAAAGACATATATTGCGCAGCTCATTGATCGCTGAAACGTTTATCATTATTACATGGTTTGGTTGAACTCATAGACTGTAAAAAATAGGTTGAACTCTAATGTAGAATGCGGTGTGCTATTTCTTGATAACCGCTGCTGAGTATAGCACACCGCTGCCATGATAAACAGAGCGTTGCTATGGACGCAGGATTCGAACCGTAGAGACAGAACAGAACGGACTATTTTCTTTAGCGGAAGCAATACAATCGTTTTTAAATCAATAAACTCGTTTTTAAATCATTATTTTGTGTCAAATTATTTATTTATTTGTTAGGAAGCCATATAATAAGCGGGATAATGTGGAGTGAGGCGGATGTTATGGCGAATACACCCCCTTCAGGCTGACTCAAGATCCCTCCGCGAGCCTGTCAGGGTGTATTCGCTATAATCGCCTCGCTCTACATGATCCCTTACTTTACTTAAAGTCCAGACCAGTTTAGATTAAATGATGTTCATTACATGTTTTGAATAAAATGTTCGGTTCAGTCACACAGTTCACTAGTTTCATCTGTGTAATGAATGTAAATGCAGTAGATTCAGAGGTCAAAGTTCAGGTTTGACGCTGGTTTATCTAGTTTAGTTCAGTGATGAACATCTGCTCGGTTTATGGGGATTTTTAGCTGTTCACGGTTTCATGATTAAATATGATTTAGTGAAGTTCACAACGTAATTTAGTGAGGAGTGAACCCATCTAATCTATCAATGGTAACACTTTAGGCTACAGTAAGGTTCATTAGTTAACACTAGTAAACTACCTTAATTAACATGAACTGAGAATGAACAACACTTCTACAGCATTTATTAACCTTAGTAGATATTAATTTCAACATTTATTATGTATTTATTTATCATACATTATTGAAATCAAAGGTTGTAGTTGTAAACAGTTAATGCACTGTGAAAGATGAACTAATACAGTAACAAATGTATTGATCATTGTTAGTTCATGTTAGTTAATACATTAACTAATGTTAACTAATGAACCGTATTGTGTTCTGGCGTCCCTCCTCCTCCCAGCTTTAGTAGCGCCACTGGGAGTGTGTGTGCGAGCTTCCTCGAGCCCAGACACGCTTAGCCTTCCTGTCGCTCAAACAACAGAGCGTTTGGGCTTGCAACGCCAAGGTCATGGGTTCGATTCCCAGGGAAAGCAAGAACTGATAAGAATGTAAAATGTGTATCTTGAATTGCAATGTAAGTCGCTTTGGATAAAAGCTAAATTAAACTAATAAGGTTCAATTTACATTTATGTAAATGTACCCTTATTAGCTTAAACATTACATGGACTCGTGAATATTCTGTGTGTGAATCAAACCTGCAGCTGAAGGAGTTTCACACACAGCGACATGTTTAATCTGTGCTGTGTGTGTGTGTGTGTGTGTGTGTGTGTGAGAGAGAGAGAGAGAGAGTGAGTGTGAGTGTGTGTGTGTGTGTGTGTGTGTGTGTGTGTGTGTGTGTGTGTGTGTGTGTTCCTCCCGTTTTATCTCTCACTCACACGTTATTCAGTTAGAGCAGCTGAACAAACCGCTGAACTAGAAAAAGCTCGAGTCTCAAACACCACAAACACTTTAGATGAGACTTCATATGGTTTGTGTGTGTGTGTGTGTGTGTGTGTGTGTGTGTGTGTGTGTGTTATATTATAATGCTGAAAGTGCTCAGTAGTATTCATAAACTGAATGATGTTCTTCCTCAGTGTTTCTGTCTTGTTTTTCCAGCACAAATATCCAAGCATTTACTGGAGAAGCAACATGACTGAAGATATTAAGTCTTGTTTACTGAAAAATGTATCAAAATGAAGTTCGTTTTTAATTCAAAGTGAAAACGAGATTATTTTTCTGACCTCATTGGCAGGTATTTGTTCTTGTTTAAAGCACAAACTCGCTTCATTTTGGTAATTTTTTTTTAGGAAAACATTGCGTTGATTTTACCCTCACTAGTGTGTTCGGGACATTTTGACCCGGAAAGTATTTGATTTTTCCCGTAAATAGTTAATGTTATTACATTGGACTAAACCACAGTTTCCCTAAAAATATATTTTGATAATTTCTTTACTTTTACACCTTTTAACTCTCTCTTTTCCAGCACTTTAGACACAGTTGCTCCGTTGCGCTTAAAGAAAATTAAAGAAAATAGTCCAACGCCGTGAACGAGCACACTCGGCCCTTAAGAGAGCAGCCAGAGAGATGGGCCCTCATTTATCAATCTTGCGTAGAAATGGGCGTATATATTGGCGTAAGATTATGCGTACACTCTTCTCATCGCCTGATTTATGAAGCTGTGCGTACCTTTGAAATTCTGGTGTACTACGCAATACCTGCCCTTGATAAATGCCGTGGCTGAAAACGAGCGTCATTAGAATAACACGCCCCTAAATATTCAAGTCTCCGCTCCCCCCACGCCCTCATTTTACGCCATGGACACACGGAAGACGGCAAAGAAGAGAAACTTCTTTGAGAAAGAGAAAGCGAAACCAGGAAAGTGGAAAGAAACAAAATTGATTTCTAGAGTTTTATTATTAATGACGCTTATTGTTATTTAGAAGAATAATTTCGTTATTATTTGTATTATTATTTAAAATAAGAAGAATGGCATTTTTATTATTTTGTCAGTCTGAATTATTTTTTTGGTCATTGAAAGCCTTTCATTACTAAACCCAGTCCGTGCACACCTGCCGGGCCTAACCCTGGCCTAACCATCGTTTCAAAGAATAGTACAACGGCGAGCGCGTCGAGTATAAACGCCTCGTCCGTTTGGGGAGGTGCGCGCGCAGTCTGCGGAGACTCGCGCTGCGGAGCCAGGCGAAAGTATAAACAAGGCTTGAATCGTCAGGTAAAGCGCACAGGCTCGCAACTTAAGGAATACATATGTCTACAATTCAAATGCTTTGGTAAATTCACACAAATTAAACATTGAAGTCCATGTTGCACAAAAATAAACACTGAAGTTTATAATTACTATTGTTGTTTTTTTTACAGTGGGTCATAATATATCATATCTTTTAGTTTGTCAGTGCGTTTTGTGGTGTTAGGAATTGTTTTTCTGCGCATTCCCGCACTCAACACGTGCGTACACCACCTCCTGAGCTGGCGTAGGATTTGAGCGTGCCGTACGCCAACGTCCATCTTGATAAATCTCAAAGTCACCGTGGTTTTGGGTGTACGCCAGGTGTACGCTGGAAATTTGGTGTAAGCACTTTTGATAAATGAGGGCCATGGAGCGCAACTGGAAGAAAACAAAACTAAGGGCATTCTGCATCTTGTGGAAGGAAGGAGAGCTCGATTGCTTACAGAGAGGCTTTAAAAGCTGCTAGATCTGCTTATTTTTCAAACATATTAGAAGAAAATAAACATAATCCTAGGTATTTATTTGAAACAGTGGCTAAACTAACGATAAATAAAGCTTCAAGCCTAGACGTCTCCAAGCAACACAGCAGTAATGACTTTATGAACTTCTTCACTTATAAGATTGATAATATCAGGGACAAAATTATAACTATGCAGTCTACTACAGTATCGCATCAGATGCAGAGGCGGACGAAGTAACTTCCTTACTTGAGTGAAAGTACAGATACTACTGGTCAAATATTACTCCGTTACAAGTAAAAGTTGTAAAGAGCTATTTTTACTTAAGTAAAAGTAAAGAAGTACTCGTTTTTAAAAGCAGACTACTTAAGTATCAAAAGTAAAAAGTAAATGTCAATGCATTGTTTTATTAGTACCGTAAGTACCGTATGCCTCTGAATCTATGCCTGCCTATTTCTAGAACACAGTTCCAGTGGGATTGAATGTGAGATTGAATAAGTCACTCAGTAACGTCCACAATGGTTTTGGATACCCAAATGGCTGTTCCCTCAAATTGCCCCATTTAAAGTTTTTTGGCTTTTAGTATGAATATGTTAGCCTTACTGTTATCTATAAGCTAGTGTGCTCCAAAAAAGTGACAAAATTCGCATTTAGAAAACCAAACCCAACGTTGAAAACGAAAATCAGGTCAATGTCAGAATCCAATGTCAGATTGACGTTGATCTCCAGCGTTGGACAGACGTTGTATTGTGGTTGAAAATGAAAATCGTGTTGTTTTAACATCAGAACCCGACTGATGTTGGTTTCTGACGTCAACCCGACTTTTATTTTCAATCAAAATCCAATGTCAATCTGACGTCGGGTTCTGATGTCAATCAGATGCAGGGTTCTGACGTCAACCCGACTTTCATTTCCAACCAAAATGCAACCCCTGCAACCAAAATCATCCACTGACTGATGTTACTTTCTACTCAAGGACCTTGACAGATTTGTAGTGGAGTAAAAAGTATTATATTTGTCTTTCAAATGTAGTGAAGTTAAAGTAAAAAGTTTCCAGAATAAATAATACTCAAGTAAAGTACAGATACTCAAAAAGTGTACTTAAGTACAGTACTCAAGTAAATGTACTTTGTTACTGTCCACCTCCGATCAGATGTTGTGCTATAGACGCCCTGAAGAGCAATTCTATTCATTCTTTGCTATAGGAGATGGGGGAACATTGTATAAACAAAAGAAGATATTTTGAAAAATGTCAGTAACCAAACCGTTGATTGGCCCCATTGACTCCCATAGTATTTTTTCCCATCCATGGGCCCATTCAGCAGAAGAAAGACATTCATACAGGTTTGGAACAACTTGAGGTTGAGGAAATGATGACAGAATGTTCACTTTTGTGTGAATTATCCCTTTAATATCATTAATTCATATTTCTCATTAGGATACGTACCAAAAACCTTTAAGCTGGCTATGATAAAACCGCTTGTTAAAAAAACGCAACTTGATCCTACAGAATTAGTCAATTACAGGCCGATCTCGAATCTACCTTTTCTGTCAAAGATACTAGAAAAGGCAGTATCCTCACAACTGTGTTCCTTTCTTGAAAGAAATGATATCTGAGGATCTCCAGTCAGGATTTAGACCGTACCATAGTACCGAGACAGCTCTCGTTAGAGTCACAAATGATTTGCTCTTATCATCCGATCGTGGTTGTGTCTCTCTCTAGGTGAACGTGATTTCCCCAAGTACCACATGTTCCTGGATCAACATCTTTGTTGACCCTGGAACAACTTTCCAATCAACCAATCAGATTTGAGGGACAAGTTTACAGTTTATGTGAAGTTTAGGCTTAGAACCAGGGTGAGGTGATTCGACATCAGTGTTATTCACCTTTCATTTCCCTCTGATTTTAGGAAAATGTTATGGGTAGGGTTAGGTTTAGGGGAAGGGATAGGGTAAGGACTAAATTTTGGGACAGAATGTTATTCCAGGATCAACAAAATATGTTGATCCAGGAACATGTCTTACTTGGCAAAATCACAGTGACCTATCTCTCTATTAGTGTTACTCGATCTTAGTGCTGCATTTGACACTATCGACCACAAAATTATTTTAAATAGACTCGAACGTTATGTTGGCATTAGTGGAATTATATTAGCATGGTTTAAATCACACTTATCTGACCGTTATCAGTTTGTAGCAGTAAATGAAGAGATGTCTCATCGATCACAAGTTCAGTATGGCGTACCACAAGGCTCAGTACTAGGACCGCTGCTGTTCACTCTGTACATGCTACACACACACACACACACACACACACACACACACACACACACACACACACACACACACACACACACACACACTCTCTCTCTCTCTCTCTCTCTCTCTCACACACACACACACACACACACACACACACACACACACACACACACACACACACACACACACACACACACACTCACTCTGTACATGATACACACACACACACACACACACACACTCACTCTGTACATGATACACACGCACACACACACACACACACTCTCTCTCTCTCTCTCTCTCTCTCTCACACACACACACACACACACACACACACACACACACACACACACACACACACACACACACACACACACACACACACACATACACACTTACTCTGTACATGCTACCATTAGGAGATATCATTAGGAAACATGGCATTAGTTTTCACTGTTATGCCGACGATACTCAGCTCTATATTTCTTCAAAACCTAACGAAACTTATCAAATCACAAAATTAACGGAATGCATAGCGGATATAAAAAATTGGATGACTCGTAATTTCCTACTTAACTCTGAAAAAACAGAGATTCTAATTATGGACAAAAAAACTCCCACACGTAATAACCTAGAATACTGTCTAACACTTGATGGCTGCTTTGTTAAGTCTTCGTCGTCGGTTAGGAACCTGTGTGTGTGTGTGTGTGTGTTGTGTGTGTGTGGGTGTGTGTGTGGGTATGCTCTTTGATACCAATCTTTCATTTGAAAGTCACGTGTCTAGTATCTGTAAAACCGCATTCTTCCATCTTAAAAATATATCTAAATTATGCCATATGCTCTCAATGACAAATGTGGAACTATTAGTTCTTGTTGCATCATAAGAAGAATGGTGTCTATGCTAATATTAGTCTCTTTGTTGATCCCGAGGTGTACTGTAGTAAGCCGGATCCGAAATCTATTTTCATCCAGATCTATTTTTGCAGTGTGTTTGTTTGCTTTGAGCGCATCAGAGTCTCATCAGTTTCTGCTGTTATTGTGTTTGTTCTGCAGAAGCACTTTCGCCGTACGACCCTCAGAACTGCTACGCTCTGGACGGGCTTCTGTTGCTGTACGGAATCGTCATCACTGCGTTCTTCGTGCACGCACGAGTGAGTCTGCCCCCCCCCCCCCCCCCCCCACACACACACACACACACACACACACACACACACACACACACACAAAACATTTTTTTTTTCAAAGTTATCTTGTAGTTTTTTGACGCCCATCTAACGTTTTTTAAATGTTACCATTTGTTTCAGAGAACATTCAAAAGTAACGTTCCCATAATGTTTGAAGAATGATACAATGAAATGCTCTCTTAAAATTCACATAACCAAGAAAAACTTTTTTAAAACATTTAATAAACTGGACATTTTGAATATTCAGGAATAATATTTGCATAACTTTATGGGAATGTTAAGACAAACATTAATGAAGTTTCTTCCTTCAGTTCATCAGGAAGAGAAGCAAACCAGACGTAGAGTCTCCATATCAGGTGAGAATCACATCAGACGAACAATCGACCTGATGTTAAAGATCCTGATGTTAAAGATCCTGATGTTAAAGATCCTGATGTTAAAGATCCTGATGTTAAAGATCCTGATGTTAAAGATCCTGATGTTAAAGATCCTGATGTTAAAGATCCTGATGTTAAAGATCCTGATGTTAAAGATCCTGATGTTAAAGATCCTGATGTTAAAGATCCTGATGTTAAAGATCCTGATGTTAAAGAGATCCTGATGTTAAAGATCCTGATGTTAAAGATCCTGATGTTAAAGATCCTGATGTTGTGTGCAGGCGATTAACACCAGAGGGAAGGAGGTGTACAGTGACCCGAAGCACAGCGCTCAAGGGGTGAGTGATGATACACACCGCATACATGACATCACACGTCACATGATGAGCCTGTGATCATACATCAAGTCAAGTCTCCTTTATTTATACAGCGCTTTTAACAATACAGTGTTTCACAGCAGCTTTACAGAGATAACAGGAGAATAATGCAACAGAGTTTGTTTCTAGAAGAAAATAACGCTATTTATTAACGCTGAAACACAGTCTAGCTTAAAGGACAATTCCGGTATTTAACACTTTGAGTCTATTTTATAGTTTGTTTTGGATGAACAAGAGTGGTGGACAAAGAAATTTTGTCAATGGTTCCTGTCGCGACTTTTTGACTATTTTAGAATTGCCCATGACCGCATTTGAATGGGAGTCAATGGCCATGCACAAACATGTCCTTAAAACAACCCTTAACGTTCTTTTTCAAAACTGTGCTACTCACCGAGTGGTTAGTGGTGTTCGTTGATGATTAAAAACAAATATATCGGCGCAATGTATGATTTCAATCCGTTTATTTTTCTATAGTGGAACTATTTTTTCAGATACCTCACAACCGCGTATAAACTTCCGCTCTTCCGCAACTTCCGTTGCTCTGCTCACGCTAGCCTTCTGAGGCGAGCCATTCTCTGGGCTTTTTTTTTTTCAAGAATTATTATAGTTTTTACTAGTTTAATTCTTATCAGGAATTCGTAGGATTTCAGCGTTGAGGCGAGCATAGCTTCTGAGAGACAGGAAACCGAGCGAAAAGACCTAAAAGACTACAATCAAATGTAAACAGCACCCTTTCCGTTTCCGTTAGCGCAGTAATATCAACGAGCAATTAGTCCTCCAATGGAAATCAATGGATTTTACAAAATGCCAAATAAAACACGACAGAAACTGTATTTCGCTACGCTACTTGTTTTGGAACATCAACGAACACCACTAACCACTCGGTGAGTTGCACAGTTTTGAAAATGAACGTTAAGGGTTGTTTTAAGGACATGTTTGTGCATGGCCATAGACTCCCATTCAAATGCGGTCATGGGCAATTCTAAAATAGTCAAAAAGTCGCGACAGGAACCATTGACAAAATTTCTTTGTCCACCACTCTTGTTCATCCAAAACAAACTATAACATAGACTCAAAGTGTTAAATACCGGAATTGTCCTTTAAGTAAGTTCAGTGATGCTTCATTTCTGCTGTAAAGAAGTTATATAATTTATGTATATATATATATATATATAGCCGCTCTGGAGAAAACAGTGATGTCATCGTCCAGCTCAGTTCAGTTATATATATAATGGTGTCAGTGCAGGAGATCAATGATCTAAAAACAGCTGGTCGTCGTCTTGAACGCCTGTACAGGAAAACTGGTTTAACTGTTCACCTTACTGCTTAAATGACCATATTCAGTTCTACAAGTCTGCTATAAATACTGCACGCTCTAGTTACTACTCTACCATCTTTAACAACGCATCCTCTCGACCAAAAACAGTATAGTCAACAAACTCACCAACCCTCCTGCACCCGCTATGAGTAACTCATTTCTGCACTTCTTTCAAAGTAAGTCAAGTCAAGTCAAGTCAACTTTATTTATATAGCGCTTTTCACAATAGAGATTGTATCAAAGCAGCTTCACAGTATTAAATAAAATAGTACATCAGTGTTTGTTTCTGGTGTAAAACATCCACGTTTGGTAATGCAGATCAATAGCACTGTTGAATCGATTAATCAAATTAAGTATCCCCAACTGAGCAAGCCAAAGGCAACAGTGGCAAGGAACCGAAAAACTCCATCAGGAGACCTAATGGAGAAAAAAAAACCTTGGGAGAACCCAGGCTCAGTCGGGGGCCAGTTCTCCTCTGGCGTTTATGAAGTAAGACTGATAGAATTTATACTCTCTTCCCATCCACTAGCTCTACTGTTCTTACACACGTCTTCCCCACCTCTTCTACATTTGGTACTCTCACTGCTTTTGCCCCTCCACCCCCCGCTTATATCTCTGAGCTAATTAACAAAGCAAACTCGTCCTCCTGTCGTCTTGATCCTGCTCCTACTACTCTACTCAAAAAACTGCTTGAGAAAGTGGTTGCTGCTCAACTTCAAACTCATTTGTCATCCAACAACGTTTATGAATGTTTTCAGTCTGGTTTTCGCACCCTTCTCAGCACTGAGACTGCACTTCTTAGGGTTGTTAATGATCTCCTTGTGGCCACGGCTCCACCAGTATTCTAATTCTCCTTGATATTTCCTCTGCATTCGACACAATATCTCTCACAGTATTCTCATCTCACGACTCTCTGCTCTGGGTATTTCTGGAACTGCCCTATCCTGATTCTGTCTGATCCTGTCCGATCACCAGCATTACATCTCCATCCGCCAGTCAGAGTCCACTTCCGCCTCTGTCCCGCACGGTGTTCCTCAGGGTTCTGTTCTCGGGCCTCTTCTCTTCATCATCTACATGCTTCCACTCGGTGATATCATCCGTCATCATGGCTTCAAATTCCACTGTTATGCAGACGATACCCAACTATACATCCATTCCCAACGCAATGCTCCTTTCCCAGCGCTTTCCATATCAGCTTGTATTGATGAAATAAATGCTTGGATGATCAGTAATTTTCTCAAACTTAACACAGACAAAACAGATTTACTTCTTATTGGTTCACCTCAAACTACGTCCCGGGTCTGTGTTGACTATCTCAATATTGCTGGAGTTCCGGTTCAACCCTCCATCACTGTCAAAAACCTGGGTATAATCTTTGATTCCTCCCTTTCCTTTCTTCCTCACATCTCCTCTCTCTCTAAATCTGCCTTCTTCCACCTTCGCAATATTGCACACTTACGTCCATTCCTTACCATCAGTGATGCTGAGACCCTCGTTCATGCTTTCATCAGTTCACGGCTGGACTACTGCAACTCTCTTTTCTATGGCCTACCAAATTCATCATTAAATAAAATTCAATATATCCAGAACTCTGCCGCCAGAGTCCTCACTTACACTAAGAAATCTTCCCACATTACCCCATCGTACGCAGTCTACATTGGTTACCCATCCGCTATCGCATTCAGTACAAGATACTCCTTATTACATTCAAAGCACTCCATGGTCTTGCCCCAAACTATATCTCTGAGCTCATCCACACATACACACCTGTCCGCACACTTAGATCATCCGATACCGGTCTGCTGACAATCCCACGGCACAAACCATCATCATTTGGTGGAAGGCCTTTCTGCACCGCTGCGCCAACTCTCTGGAATTCAGTTCCACAACAAACCCGCAATCTCTCATCACGACAAGACTTCAAAACCCACATTAAAACACATCTTTTCGTCACTTGTTTCCCTGACCCCTGAATGTTCTGATTCTATATGTGCTATACCTCTACTGTGATCCTTCACAGTTTGTATGTATCGTCGCTATGTCATGTTTCTATGTTATGTGCATTTGTAATTATTGTAAAGCGACCTTGAGTCCTCAGAAAGGCGCTGTATAAAATAAACATATTATTATTATTATTATTATTATTATTAATATTGTTGAATATTAAATGTCCCCGACTAAGCAAGCCAAAAGCCAGAGGCGACAGTGAAGGAACCAAAACTCCATCAGTGACAGAATGGAGGAATAAACCTTGTGAGAAACCAGACTCAGTCTCAGTTCTCCTCTGGCCAACGAGCGAACAGTGTGTGATTATGATTATGATTATGATTCAGGCAGCATTACAGGTCAGAGGTCAGATTGGATCAGAACATTCAGAATATTATCCAGTTCAGTCTGGTTTAAGATCGGAGTCACGCCGGTGTGGAGACGAGTTTGTTGAGGATCAGTGTGGATGAGGCCTTACAGGAGAGAGTCTAGGAGACACTTCAGGGATGCGCTGAGGTCGTGTCTGACCTGGATACGGCCCGGGTCCGGCTCACTGCAGTAAACCTCGGAATAAACAGAAAGAATAACATTAGCATAGATGCCATTCTTCTTATGATGTAACGAGTACATCGGGTGTTATAGGAAGTGCTTTGTAAGTAATCAGCAATATTTTAAAATGTATACGATGTTTAATAGGGAGCCAGTGCAGTGTTGACAGAACCGGGCTAATATGGTCATACTTCCTGGTTCTGGTAAGAACTCGAGCTGCTGCGTTTTGGACCAGCTGTAGTTTGTTTATTAAGCGTGCAGGGCAACCACCCAGTAGAGCATTACAGTAATCTAGCCTTGAGCTCATGAACGCATGGACTAAGTGTTCCGCATTTGTCAATGAGAGCATTTGGCGTAATTTAGATATATTTTTAAGATGGAAAAATGTGGTTTTACAGATACTAGACACGTGACTTTCAAATGAAAGATTGGTATCAAAGAGTGTGTGTGTGTGTGTGTGTGTGTGTGTGTGTGTTTGTTTCACAGGGTCGCAAGAAAGGAGGAGACGACACCTACACGGTAAGAGCTTCATCACAACAGGAAGGAAGTTTATTAGCAGCGCGTGAGAATAATGAAGCAGAAGCTCGTCGTTCACCACAGAAGCTCAACGTTACAGCAGAACCAAACCACTGACACGCTCAACTAAACTCTGCACTAATACAATATAATATACAGAGTTTCAAAATTATGCAGATTTGGTCTTAATAATTAATACAATATAACATAATGTAATATAATATAATACAGAGTTTCAAAGTGCTGCAGATTTGGTATACATTATTAATATAATATAATACACTTGTCTATTTATTTCATATCGGTTTCCAGAAATCACACGTAAACATTGACATTTGCTTGAAAAACATCAAACCTTTATTTGATTGTTCCACTTTATTTTAGTGTCTTTGTTACAGTGAAATTAAACCGTGCCAGTAATGAACTTCATGCTCCATCTATAGTCTTATTACAGTCATGTGTTATTATGCAGATACTGTTATTACTATAGTAAAAAAGTGTTGCCGTTTGTTTATAATTCAAATGATTATGATGACGATGATTATGATGATGATGATTATGATGACGATGATTATGATGATGATGATTATGATGACGATGATTATGATGATGATGATGATGATGATGGTTTGTTTCAGCCTCTGAGCAGGAAGACAGACGACACGTATCGTGAGATCGAACCCCGAGGAGACGTGAGTGTGTTACTCTGATCTGGTGTTGATTAGTGTGTGTGATCTGAGTAGAGACTGATTGTGTGTTGTGTTGATTAGTGTGTGTGATCTGAGTAGAGACTGATTGTGTGTTGTGTTGATTAGTGTGTGTGATTTGAGAAGAGACTGATTGTGTGTTGTGTTGATTAGTGTGTGTGATCTGAGTAGAGACTGATTGTGTGTTGTGTTGATTAGTGTGTGTGATCTGAGTAGAGACTGATTGTGTGTTGTGTTGATTAGTGTGTGTGATCTGAGTAGAGACTGATTGTGTGTTGTGTTGATTAGTGTGTGTGATTTGAGTAGAGACTGATTGTGTGTTGTGTTGATTAGTGTGTGTGATCTGAGTAGAGACTGATTGTGTGTTGTGTTGATTAGTGTGTGTGATCTGAGTAGAGACTGATTGTGTGTTGTGTTGATTAGTGTGTGTGATCTGAGTAGAGACTGATTGTGTGTTGTGTTGATTAGTGTGTGTGATCTGAGTAGAGACTGATTGTGTGTTGTGTTGATTAGTGTGTGTGATTTGAGAAGAGACTGATTGTGTGTTGTGTTGATTAGTGTGTGTGATCTGAGTAGAGACTGATTGTGTGTTGTGTTGATTAGTGTGTGTGATCTGAGTAGAGACTGATTGTGTGTTGTGTTGATTAGTGTGTGTGATCTGAGTAGAGACTGATTGTGTGTTGTGTTGATTAGTGTGTGTGATTTGAGTAGAGACTGATTGTGTGTTGTGTTGATTAGTGTGTGTGATCTGAGTAGAGACTGATTGTGTGTTGTGTTGATTAGTGTGTGTGATCTGAGTAGAGACTGATTGTGTGTTGTGTTGATTAGTGTGTGTGATTTGAGAAGAGACTGATTGTGTGTTGTGTTGATTAGTGTGTGTGATCTGAGTAGAGACTGATTGTGTGTTGTGTTGATTAGTGTGTGTGATCTGAGTAAAGACTGATTGTGTGTTGTGTTGATTAGTGTGTGTGATCTGAGTAGAGACTGATTGTGTGTTGTGTTGATTAGTGTGTGTGATCTGAGTAGAGACTGATTGTGTGTTGTGTTGATTAGTGTGTGTGATTTGAGAAGAGACTGATTGTGTGTTGTGTTGATTAGTGTGTGTGATCTGAGTAGAGGCTGATTGTGTGTTGTGTTGATTAGTGTGTGTGATCTGAGTAGAGACTGATTGTGTGTTGTGTTGATTAGTGTGTGTGATCTGAGTAGAGACTGATTGTGTGTTGTGTTGATTAGTGTGTGTGATTTGAGTAGAGACTGATTGTGTGTTGTGTTGATTAGTGTGTGTGATCTGAGTAGAGACTGATTGTGTGTTGTGTTGATTAGTGTGTGTGATTTGAGTAGAGACTGATTGTGTGTTGTGTTGATTAGTGTGTGTGATCTGAGTAGAGACTGATTGTGTGTTGTGTTGATTAGTGTGTGTGATCTGAGTAGAGACTGATTGTGTGTTGTGTTGATTAGTGTGTGTGATCTGAGTAGAGACTGATTGTGTGTTGTGTTGATTAGTGTGTGTGATCTGAGTAGAGACTGATTGTGTGTTGTGTTGATTAGTGTGTGTGATCTGAGTAGAGACTGATTGTGTGTTGTGTTGATTAGTGTGTGTGATTTGAGAAGAGACTGATTGTGTGTTGTGTTGATTAGTGTGTGTGATCTGAGTAGAGACTGATTGTGTGTTGTGTTGATTAGTGTGTGTGATCTGAGTAGAGACTGATTGTGTGTTGTGTTGATTAGTGTGTGTGATCTGAGTAGAGACTGATTGTGTGTTGTGTTGATTAGTGTGTGTGATTTGAGTAGAGACTGATTGTGTGTTGTGTTGATTAGTGTGTGTGATCTGAGTAGAGACTGATTGTGTGTTGTGTTGATTAGTGTGTGTGATCTGAGTAGAGACTGATTGTGTGTTGTGTTGATTAGTGTGTGTGATTTGAGAAGAGACTGATTGTGTGTTGTGTTGATTAGTGTGTGTGATCTGAGTAGAGACTGATTGTGTGTTGTGTTGATTAGTGTGTGTGATCTGAGTAAAGACTGATTGTGTGTTGTGTTGATTAGTGTGTGTGATCTGAGTAGAGACTGATTGTGTGTTGTGTTGATTAGTGTGTGTGATCTGAGTAGAGACTGATTGTGTGTTGTGTTGATTAGTGTGTGTGATCTGAGTAGAGACTGATTGTGTGTTGTGTTGATAAGTGTGTGTGATCTGAGTAGAGACTGATTGTGTGTTGTGTTGATTAGTGTGTGTGATCTGAGTAGAGACTGATTGTGTGTTGTGTTGATTAGTGTGTGTGATCTGAGTAGAGACTGATTGTGTGTTGTGTTGATTAGTGTGTGTGATCTGAGTAGAGACTGATTGTGTGTTGTGTTGATTAGTGTGTGTGATCTGAGTAGAGACTGATTGTGTGTTGTGTTGATAAGTGTGTGTGATCTGAGTAGAGACTGATTGTGTGTTGTGTTGATTAGTGTGTGTGATCTGAGTAGAGACTGATTGTGTGTTGTGTTGATTAGTGTGTGTGATCTGAGTAGAGACTGATTGTGTGTTGTGTTGATTAGTGTGTGTGATCTGAGTAGAGACTGATTGTGTGTTGTGTTGATTAGTGTGTGTGATCTGAGTAAAGACTGATTGTGTGTTGTGTTGATTAGTGTGTGTGATCTGAGTAGAGACTGATTGTGTGTTGTGTGTTGTGTTGATTAGTGTGTGTGATTTGAGTAGAGACTGATTGTGTGTTGTGTTGATTAGTGTGTGTGATTTGAGAAGAGACTGATTGTGTGTTGTGTTGATTAGTGTGTGTGATTTGAGTAGAGACTGATTGTGTGTTGTGTTGATTAGTGTGTGTGATCTGAGAAGAGACTGATTGTGTGTTGTGTTGATTAGTGTGTGTGATTTGAGTAGAGACTGATTGTGTGTTGTGTTGATTAGTGTGTGTGATCTGAGTAGAGGCTGATTGTGTGTTGTGTTGATTAGTGTGTGTGATTTGAGAAGAGACTGATTGTGTGTTGTGTTGATTAGTGTGTGTGATTTGAGTAGAGACTGATTGTGTGTTGTGTTGATTAGTGTGTGTGATCTGAGTAGAGACTGATTGTGTGTTGTGTTGATTAGTGTGTGTGATCTGAGTAGAGACTGATTGTGTGTTGTGTTGATTAGTGTGTGTGATCTGAGTAGAGACTGATTGTGTGTTGTGTTGATTAGTGTGTGTGATCTGAGTAGAGACTGATTGTGTGTTGTGTTGATTAGTGTGTGTGATTTGAGAAGAGACTGATTGTGTGTTGTTTTGATTAGTGTGTGTGATTTGAGAAGAGACTGATTGTGTGTTGTTTTGATTAGTGTGTGTGATTTGAGTAGAGACTGATTGTGTGTTGTGTTGATTAGTGTGTGTGATTTGAGAAGAGACTGATTGTGTGTTGTGTTGATTAGTGTGTGTGATCTGAGTAGAGACTGATTGTGTGTTGTGTTGATTAGTGTGTGTGATCTGAGTAGAGACTGATTGTGTGTTGTGTTGATTAGTGTGTGTGATCTGAGTAGAGACTGATTGTGTGTTGTGTTGATTAGTGTGTGTGATCTGAGTAGAGACTGATTGTGTGTTGTGTTGATTAGTGTGTGTGATTTGAGAAGAGACTGATTGTGTGTTGTTTTGATTAGTGTGTGTGATTTGAGTAGAGACTGATTGTGTGTTGTGTTGATTAGTGTGTGTGATTTGAGTAGAGACTGATTGTGTGTTGTGTTGATAAGTGTGTGTGATTTGAGAAGAGACTGATTGTGTGTTGTGTTGATTAGTGTGTGTGATTTGAGTAGAGACTGATTGTGTGTTGTGTTGATTAGTGTGTGTGATTTGAGAAGAGACTGATTGTGTGTTGTGTTGATTAGTGTGTGTGATCTGAGAAGAGACTGATTGTGTGTTGTGTTGATTAGTGTGTGTGATCTGAGTAGAGACTGATTGTGTGTTGTGTTGATAAGTGTGTGTGATCTGAGTAGAGACTGATTGTGTGTTGTGTTGATTAGTGTGTGTGATTTGAGAAGAGACTGATTGTGTGTTGTGTTGATTAGTGTGTGTGATTTGAGAAGAGACTGATTGTGTGTTGTGTTGATTAGTGTGTGTGATTTGAGAAGAGACTGATTGTGTGTTGTGTTGATTAGTGTGTGTGATCTGAGTAGAGACTGATTGTGTGTTGTGTTGATTAGTGTGTGTGATCTGAGTAGAGACTGATTGTGTGTTGTGTTGATTAGTGTGTGTGATCTGAGTAGAGACTGATTGTGTGTTGTGTTGATTAGTGTGTGTGATCTGAGTAAAGACTGATTGTGTGTTGTGTTGATTAGTGTGTGTGATTTGAGTAGAGACTGATTGTGTGTTGTGTTGATTAGTGTGTGTGATTTGAGTAGAGACTGATTGTGTGTTGTGTTGATTAGTGTGTGTGATCTGAGAAGAGACTGATTGTGTGTTGTGTTGATTAGTGTGTGTGATTTGAGTAGAGACTGATTGTGTGTTGTGTTGATTAGTGTGTGTGATCTGAGTAGAGACTGATTGTGTGTTGTGTTGATTAGTGTGTGTGATCTGAGTAGAGACTGATTGTGTGTTGTGTTGATTAGTGTGTGTGATTTGAGTAGAGACTGATTGTGTGTTGTGTTGATTAGTGTGTGTGATTTGAGTAGAGACTGATTGTGTGTTGTGTTGATTAGTGTGTGTGATTTGAGTAGAGACTGATTGTGTGTTGTGTTGATTAGTGTGTGTGATCTGAGAAGAGACTGATTGTGTGTTGTGTTGATTAGTGTGTGTGATTTGAGAAGAGACTGATTGTGTGTTGTGTTGATTAGTGTGTGTGATCTGAGTAGAGACTGATTGTGTGTTGTGTTGATTAGTGTGTGTGATCTGAGTAAAGACTGATTGTGTGTTGTGTTGATTAGTGTGTGTGATTTGAGAAGAGACTGATTGTGTGTTGTGTTGATTAGTGTGTGTGATCTGAGTAGAGACTGATTGTGTGTTGTGTTGATTAGTGTGTGTGATCTGAGTAAAGACTGATTGTGTGTTGTGTTGATTAGTGTGTGTGATCTGAGTAGAGACTGATTGTGTGTTGTGTTGATTAGTGTGTGTGATCTGAGAAGAGACTGATTGTGTGTTGTGTTGATTAGTGTGTGTGATTTGAGAAGAGACTGATTGTGTGTTGTGTTGATTAGTGTGTGTGATCTGAGTAGAGACTGATTGTGTGTTGTGTTGATTAGTGTGTGTGATCTGAGTAAAGACTGATTGTGTGTTGTGTTGATTAGTGTGTGTGATCTGAGTAGAGACTGATTGTGTGTTGTGTTGATTAGTGTGTGTGATCTGAGTAGAGACTGATTGTGTGTTGTGTTGATAAGTGTGTGTGATCTGAGTAGAGACTGATTGTGTGTTGTGTTGATTAGTGTGTGTGATCTGAGTAGAGACTGATTGTGTGTTGTGTTGATTAGTGTGTGTGATTTGAGAAGAGACTGATTGTGTGTTGTGTTGATTAGTGTGTGTGATCTGAGTAAAGACTGATTGTGTGTTGTGTTGATTAGTGTGTGTGATCTGAGTAGAGACTGATTGTGTGTTGTGTTGATTAGTGTGTGTGATCTGAGTAGAGACTGATTGTGTGTTGTGTTGATTAGTGTGTGTGATCTGAGTAGAGACTGATTGTGTGTTGTGTTGATTAGTGTGTGTGATCTGAGTAGAGGCTGATTGTGTGTTGTGTTGATTAGTGTGTGTGATTTGAGAAGAGACTGATTGTGTGTTGTGTTGATTAGTGTGTGTGATCTGAGTAGAGACTGATTGTGTGTTGTGTTGATTAGTGTGTGTGATCTGAGTAGAGACTGATTGTGTGTTGTGTTGATTAGTGTGTGTGATCTGAGTAGAGACTGATTGTGTGTTGTGTTGATTAGTGTGTGTGATCTGAGTAGAGACTGATTGTGTGTTGTGTTGATTAGTGTGTGTGATCTGAGTAGAGACTGATTGTGTGTTGTGTTGATTAGTGTGTGTGATCTGAGTAGAGACTGATTGTGTGTTGTGTTGATTAGTGTGTGTGATCTGAGTAGAGACTGATTGTGTGTTGTGTTGATTAGTGTGTGTGATCTGAGTAGAGACTGATTGTGTGTTGTGTTGATTAGTGTGTGTGATCTGAGTAGAGACTGATTGTGTGTTGTGTTGATTAGTGTGTGTGATCTGAGTAAAGACTGATTGTGTGTTGTGTTGATTAGTGTGTGTGATCTGAGAAGAGACTGATTGTGTGTTGTGTTGATTAGTGTGTGTGATCTGAGTAGAGACTGATTGTGTGTTGTGTTGATTAGTGTGTGTGATTTGAGAAGAGACTGATTGTGTGTTGTGTTGATTAGTGTGTGTGATTTGAGAAGAGACTGATTGTGTGTTGTGTTGATTAGTGTGTGTGATCTGAGAAGAGACTGATTGTGTGTTGTGTTGATTAGTGTGTGTGATTTGAGAAAAGACTGATTGTGTGTTGTGTTGATTAGTGTGTGTGATTTGAGTAGAGACTGATTGTGTGTTGTGTTGATTAGTGTGTGTGATCTGAGAAGAGACTGATTGTGTGTTGTGTTGATTAGTGTGTGTGATTTGAGAAGAGACTGATTGTGTGTTGTGTTGATTAGTGTGTGTGATCTGAGTAAAGACTGATTGTGTGTTGTGTTGATTAGTGTGTGTGATTTGAGAAGAGACTGATTGTGTGTTGTGTTGATTAGTGTGTGTGATCTGAGAAGAGACTGATTGTGTGTGATCTGAGTAGAGACTGATTGTGTGTTGTGTTGTTGTCGTCCACAGCGCCGTCGGGATCAGGTTTATCAGGTCAGAAGTGTTTCAGATCTCAGAATAAAGTGCATGATTATGCTTTGATCTGTTCAGAAGTGTGTTTTCTCACAGAGTGTGTGTTTGTTTCAGGGTCTGAGCTCCGTGAATAAAGACACGTATGACTCTCTGCACATGCAGCAGATTAACCCGCCGCCTCGTTAGGAGCTCGTCAAACCCTCGTCAGGCCACAGTCCATTCCTGAGTCCGTTCCGGAGTTTATTCCCGAGTCCATTCATCAGTTCATTCCTGAGTCCACTCCTCAGTTCATTCCTTAGTCCACTCCGGTCCGGTTCCAGGCCTTCTCTCCCTCCTAAAGGCCCCAGTCACGTGATTATTGTGTTTTTACAGTAACTGTTTCTCCACTTCATGAATGATAGACTTTCATAATGAGCTCAGAGTTTGCATGTCGTACATGTCCAGTAGCATCAAAGTCAGAAGAATCGGTATCATTTTACATTAGTCAGCATCAACTAACAATGAACAACACTTTCATTAATATAGCATTTATTAATTTTAGTCGATGATGATTTCAGCATTTACTGATATATTAATAAAATCAAAGGTTGCATTTGTTAATATTATTTAATAGACCAATGATCTGTTGTATATTACTGACATTAACAAAGGTTAATAAATGCTTTAAAAATGTAATTTTGATTGTTAGTTAATGCATTAACTAATATTGACGAGTCCTTAAAGTGATACCAAAAACATCCATGTAAAGCCTTTGACAGTTAATCTGATTGAGCAAACGATTAAACATCATGTGATTCAACTAATGATTAATTCTGGACGAGTCTCATTAGTGTAATATTGTACACTCTTAAATAGAGCTTCCAAAATGTATTTTATTCACAGCGATGCCGAAAAACAATTTTGGGATTTTCACCTTTCTTAAAAGAACCATTTTAAAAACATTTTAATAACCATTTAAACATGTTAATAATCTGAAGACCCTTCTGTGGAGTGGAGAGATTCACGGATGTTGAAGGTTCTTCATGAATCCCTCATTACTGTTAAACAACCTTTATTATTTTAATATAGAATATGTTCCTGAAGATAGACGTATTTTCTGGTGTTTCTGTGGTGAAATCTGAGCTGCAGTTTAATGAGATTCACTGAGTTTGATGTTGTGTGTCTTTATCACGGCTCTTTAATAACATGATGCATTTACTCTTTTAAAACTGAGAATTTCACTGTATTTCATTTTGTTGTTGTTACTTTGTGTGTCTGTAATTTTGTCATCAGCTTGTTAATAAAATTATCTTTTTCACTGCACTTGTCAGTAAATTATGAGTTTTGAAGCTTCGACTCAGAAGAACAGATCACACAGAGAAACAGTCTGAGGAAAACATTTAATGAAATCTACAGCAACATGAGAGTGTGTGTGTGTGTGTGTGTGCGCGAGTCTGAGAGTGTGCACCTGTGTATGAGTGAGTGTGAGTCTGATTGAGTGTGTGTGTGTGTGTCAGTCAAGTCATCTTCATTTATATAGTGCTTTTAACAATGTAGATTGTTTCAAAGCAGCTTTACAGAGATAAACATATAATTTATGGTAACAGAGCATTCAATATAATGGCGATCAGACAGGAGCAATCAATCCTTTTACATTTAGTGCAACAAGAACAAGGGTTTGTAGGACAAATAATACAGTTAATCTCACAAATATTCCACATATAAACAATAACTTGTCACCATGAAAAATATATATGCAATTAAAAATGTTACAGAATTATTAATATAGATAATTCAAGAAATTCTACTCCCATCAACAATCTTCAGAATGATAAGCAGCGTACGAATAACAAATAAAACAAAAAGACTTTTACAATATCTTTTGTCACGTGCTTATAAAACCTGAATATAAAATTCTCTGATTGTAGAAGACCATTTTTAAGGAATGATAAAAATCATAGACTGTAAAAAATGATAAAAATCCAATATCTACTTTACAAACTCTCTCGTGCCATTTCACGATTTTTTCTCCTGTTCTTGAGGAAGAGGTAACCCAGCACAGCCAGAACGGCCAAGACGCCGACGACCAACCCCACAGCCAGCGCAACAGAAGCTGACTGGCTTTCCCCTAGGCTTTCCTCATCAACTCTTGCAAACATTCCTCTTGCAAACACTAATTTCTCTGTGACACCTGAGCAGTTGCTCATGCATTTGTCTGCTGTTTCAAAGTTGTTCTCATTGCCATCACAGCCACCAAAGATGAAGTGATGACACTTTTTGTTGAGAGGGTCATAGTACCAGCGAGTAAAATGGGCTCGACATGGGCCCGTTTCAGGAGGATCTGTGCAGTGGGCTTTTTTATTCACCCCAATCTTAAGAAGTCGACTCAGGCTTTTATTCAGTTGCTCACAGTTGTTCTCATCAGAACCGTCGCTGCATTGCTGCAGTCCATCACACTCAAACTCTTTCTTCACACAGCAGCCGTCGGAGCATCTAAACTGCTCTTCTCCACATGAAGGAGAACAGTCCTCCTTAGCCCCCGTTCGCGTATCTCCACCAGGGATTTCTCTGATGTTCTTACAGGCGTTTAAACACTCTTCTTCGGAGAGATAGTTGTTGTTATTTGCCTTACACCCTCCAAAGACGAACTGCTCACACTCGCTGGATGCAGCGTTGTAATGCCAACGAGGGAAAGCACCTTTGCAGGGTCCCACCTTTTTAGGGGTCAAACAGTTACGCTCAGATTGCTCAGGAGTGAGAACCAGGACAGACACTTGATCTGAATCAGAATGGTGTGCTGAATCCGTCACGGTCAGTTTGAACTCATACACCCCAGGCATCAGGTTGGACACCCTTATCTGGTCCGACAAATCAGTTTTTTTCATCTGGACAGATTCATCTCCACGGATGAGGCTCCACTCGTAGTTTACGATCTCCCTATCACCCCAACTCTCAATGCCATTCAGCAACACCTCCTCATGAGGCTGGACCACCACATCTCGTCCAGCACTGGCAATGGGAGCTTTGTCCTTCTTATCAGTTTTGCGGACGTTCAGGTAATTTTCATAGACTGAATCCAATATATAATTTGCAAACCCCTCCTTTTGAACAAATCTGCACACATATTGATGCTTGTATAGGCAGTTGAAGAGAAAGCAGCTGTTGTTGGACCCCTTCTCGCTGCCTTGCTCAGTGAGGGCCAAGTTGCACCTGGGATCTCTGCAGCACGCGACGGCGCACGCGACGCTGTGCTCGATGCTCGGGCTCGCCAGGAAAACCGCCCCATCCTTGATCGACTCTTCCGTGTCCAAAACAAAGTTGTCCCGACCTTCCCTGAAAGCGTTTACACACTGCTGGTCTTCTGCGGACATCTCGCTCTGGGTTTCTCCGACATAAACACACACAATAAAAAATAAGCACGCGAAAAGAAAACACCACGAATAACCCATTTCTGGTGGATTTAAAGTGATCCTGATATACTTGCGCATACAGTCCTCACAATCACTCCAGTCCACTTCAGCTGTAGTGTCAGACGAACTGACTGGTAAAAATCGCTTATTGTTTCTTGTCACTGGAATTTGTTTAAATTCACGGGTCTCCTGACGAAAGATGTCATGAGAAACCCATTCGTCTGATGTCTTCCTGCTTCAGCGCTCCAGTGTGTGAGTCTGATTGAGTGTGTGTGTGTGTGTGTGTGTGTGTGTGTGTGTGTGTGTGTAGCCCTTCTGGATGATATGAAACACATTCTTCAGAGAAACACACATCGTTTGAAACACAATGAGAACGACAGGAAACTGAGACGCTGCTGTTTTATCTCATGCAGTGAGAAAATTATTAATATTCCACCATTAAATCAATAACCCGTTACTGGATCATCAAGACGAGCATGTGACTAACTCCCAATGAATTATACATAAAGAAATGAAGGGAAAGTAAAAGAGAAAGTGGATAATCTTTGGTTTTCCTCCTCAGGAGGACTTCTGCTTTGGGAACCACAAAATAAACTTTTTTTTTACATATATATTTATCTATATATAATCCTGGAATATATTGTGGGTGTGTGAGTGAGGATGATGAAGATGATGAGAAGAAACGGAGGGAATCTTTGGTTTTCATTCCTGCAGAAAACAATAACGCCGCTAAAGATGAAACTGAAGACACTGCAATATTTCATTATTAAACTTCACAAAAGCAGAATGGAAAAGAATGATATTAATAGATCAATGTCGCCGCCTTGCGTTTCAACAGTGTCATGTTCATGTCAAGTCAAGTCATCTTCATTTATATAGCGCTTTTAACAATGTAGATTGTTTCAAAGCAGCTTTACAGAGATAAGCGTATAATTTAAGGTAACAGAGATTGTTTTGGCTTTATAGCAGAGTTAAGTTATTTTCCAGCTAAGGTTAGTTTTGATTGATTTGCTTCCGTCGCAACGATCATTTGTTATTAAATTAGGGGCCGCTAAGACGACACCATTCTCTCTACACAGACTTTAAACGCGAACCTGTGAGAAACGCTGATGGCGGTCACATGCGCATTTAGAATGGGTTCTATAGTTATGTGCGTTTGAATATATGTGTGCAGGTTTGGAATTCCCTACAAACCAAGCCTAAACAAATTACTGGTGTTTCCTTATAAATTTTGATACAGAATTTTATTTTATTTTATCACTTCGGGGTAGATGCGCGAATTGAGTTTCCCGACGACGTTTTATCTGTAGAGTGGTAAAGGGATCCTCCATAGGGAGAGACTAGTCGGCACTTCAGCACTGCGTTGTCATCGGTCCAGGCGAAGGTCCTTCATCAGATCTGGATACGGCAAACATGACAGATGTGTAGAGAACTACAAACATGACAGATGTGTAGAGAGGTTTAGATAAAGGGATTATCATGAATAACCGTAACGCCGCTGAACGCCTCAGAGCGGCTCATGTGGAGATGTGGAGTTTCCAGCAGAGGAGAAGAAAGCAGAAGATGAAGATAAACACACACATGAAGGAGAAACGAGTGTAAAGGACTGTACACAGTAGTATTCTCTGACTGAAGATCAGTGCTGGAGGTATTTATACACACACACGCGCTGACCTCTGACCTCAGGTCTCTGACCTCATGTCTCTGACCTCTGACCTCACGTCCCTGACCTCTGACCTCACGTCTCTGTCCCTGACCTCTGACCTCACGTCTCTGACGTCTGACCTCATGTCTCTGACCTCTGACCTCACGTCCCTGACCTCTGACCTCACGTCTCTGTCCCTGACCTCTGACCTCACGTCTCTGACGTCTGACCTCACATCCCTGACCTCTGACCTCACGTCTGACCTCTGACCTCACGTCTCTGAGCCTCTGTTACATTGTTACGCTTGTCAATCATCTTATCACAGTTAACTTCCTCCTAATTTCGTTGAATTTAAGTCGTAGGTATTTCATGCAGAGACTCTCCTCATTATTTTTGCATAGTGATGCATTTAAAAGTTAATGGCCAAACAAATCCTTATAAAAGTTTACATTTGCTGCAGATCAAATATTCAACACGGATAAGATTAAATGAATATTTTTTTAATCAGGCTAAACGTTTATTTTTAGTCATTCTAACCCCTTTATCTAAACCTCTCTACACATCTGTCATGTTTGTAGTTTTTAAACACTATTATTTCGTGTTTGTAGTCCTCCAAAGCACAATGGGTTCTGGTCAACATTAGCCGTTGTGCGCAGGGATCCACACGTCAGCATGTGACTCAGTTCAGAGGCTGCATCCTTCCACGGCTGACGAAGACTGTCCCAATTCAAGGCACCTCAAATGCAGCCTTCGCTTCCCGTGAAATGAGAGATACCACAGATGATCCTTCAGCCTACCCCAGAATGCATTGCACGCCAGTGATGACAGAATTGCCGAATTACACATTTAAATGTAAGTATTGGGTTTCAACTTACTCAAATATCTAATGATACAAATGTAAAAAATAAAATAAATGTTGACATATCTTACTAAGATGCGATTGTATTCTTTATTATATACAGAATTGGACCATGGTGAACATATTTAGACAGTTTGTGAACCCTGTTTTGTTTTTAGGCAGTTTAATAGAACTTTTAAAAAAGTCCAGTACAAACGTTACTGTCACTCTAGGCGACAAGAACTGAGTCCACTGAGAACTGTTGTCTGGACTGTTCACGGCCTTGGAAGGATGCAGCCTTTGAATTGGGACACAGCAATCGAAAATTGGCTTAACCCTTTAACTGCCCCACCAAGAAAAAGACTTTTGAAAAAAAAATGTGTTTGCATTTCTCATCTCCTTATGTCACTAGTTACCACAATCAATGCATTTTTTTTTCAACACATCCCATAATAAAAAAATATCGCTCCCTCTACCAAATGGTTGATATGGCACTTGAAGGTAAAAAAAAAAGTACTGGAATTCATACACATAACTGTGAAAATCAGAAAATATGAACAATACTACTAATTTATTTAATTTATTTAAAACATAATCAAAATAAAATATTTTTGTATATTGAATCTTTATTTATTGAAGTATGCCATTAAATATTTCAGGTTTAACACAGGAAATTATATGTTTTTTTGTTTTTTAACAATAAACAAAAATAAATAACACAAATAACTAAAAGTAACAAAACCAAAAAGACATCACATTATTTCTGCATTCAAAAACTAAAAATAATAATAATATAATTGCAAAAGATATAATATAATAGCATTTTTAGGCTTTTATGTTTCAAGAAACACGGCATCAAGTCTGGTAGAGCAACAGGATTTGTTTTTTCTTTGCCCATCGAGGTGGTCTACGCTCGTCTACGGTGGTCTACGCTCGTCGCATGTGGCAACTCGCCCGCCATCTCCTCCTGGAGTCAGAGCATCTGAGGTCACTTCCTACCTGCTCAATCGTGCCGCCGCCGGGCTCTGACGGCAGCCTGTGGCCCCGGGGACCACTCGGGGCCGCACAGAACGATCTGTGTGCCTCTCCGGACTCGTCCCATTGCCTGTTGTTTTACTCCCTGACCGAGGGCACCCTCGGCACGGGTGCACTGGCACACAGTGGCCCCGGGGCCTCCGCAAGTATGCGTTTCCCCCTGTGAGGCTTCTGGCACAGACTCTGTGCAACGTCAGCGAGGAAGAGGAGCAGGTCTTGCTAGTTGCCCCTTATTGGGCCGGACCAGAACTGCCTGGTTCCCCCTCCCTCCTTCAGGGAACGAAGGTTATACAGACGTAACCGAGACGTTTTCTGGTACAAAGGCCTGAAGAGTGCGCATTCTTGTACCATAGAAACTGTTGACTTCCATCTAGTAAGTGTAAAAAATTACAATCTCATACAATTTTAGTAATGTTATTAAACCAGCATTTGTCATTTAAGAAGTAATTGCCTCTGATAATTATGATTTCCACACATTAATTCTATGAATTCATTATATTTACTTCAAAAAATATCCAAAAGTGGCAAAAAATATCCAAAAGTGGCAAAAAATACATACTTAAGAAATAATCTCAGTATATTCATGAAGAAATAACAATAGCTGTGTCACATTCATAGCTATGAATGATCAGAAGTTTATATTTCTCAGCAAATAGTCCATTCTGACTGCAGAAATGGATGATCTGAACACATTAGCTTAGCTTTTCTACTTTTACCATAAACTGCCAAATCAACCGTTTGGTTGAGCATGTTTTTGAAAAATTATTAAAAACATACTAAAGTTTTTTCATGGCACCAAGTAATTTTGTAAAGTTAAGGCTCTTACAGTGTAATATGTCAAAAAAAAAAAAAAAAAGCTTACTTTGCAAAAGTTCACCAAAACCGTTCACATGGCAGGAGTGATTTTTTTGTTTCTGAAATCCATGTCAGAAGTCATGTTGTGACAAGTGCTGTTGACTGACACTGTGACATCTAGTGGATTTTTTTGGCATAACACACCTCACCCAGATGGCAGAGATGGCTCATCAGCTTGAGTTAAGTTAGGTACTCCTCTCACTAAATTATAGAGACTCAAAATGTGCTCAACCATTTGGTCAGCAGGCGGACAAACACACATGAGCATGAGTGTGTTGCTTTAATACATAGCCTAACAAGTCCAATTTGGACTAAACAAAACTGCATGGACAATAGTGTAATAATTACATTTGGTACAACTACTGTAAATGAGAAAAATACTTCACATCCTTTTAGCGAATAGAATAAGCAAACAATTTGATGTTCACAAAAAGATATTCTTTACAAATATGCATACTGGCAAAATAATGTAATTAAAAATAAAAAACTTTTGAAATGTTTTGTTTGAAAACTGTGCTTGTGCTGGTTTTGATATAATATACACACTACTGTTAAAAAGTTTGGTATTTGTAAGGTGATTTATGTTTATGTTCACCAAAACTGCATTAATCTGATTTACAAAAAACAACAACAACAAAAAAAAAAAAAACAGTAATATTGCGAATTATTTTACAGACTTTTTTCTATTTTAATATATTTTAATATTTAATTTTTCCTGTGATGTCACATAATCCTTCAGAAATCATTCTAATATGATGATTTGCTGCTTAATGAAGAGTAAAATTAATTATTAATAATCTTCCTGATCAGTTTCATCATCTCAGCATCCCGGATAGCTTAGAAGAACTCGATATTGCAACAGAAACGTTTAACTCTCTCTTTTCCAGCACTTTAGACACAGTTGCTCCGTTGCGCTTAAAGAAGATTAAAGAAAATAGTCCAACATCGTGGTACAGCGAGCACACTCGGGCCCTTAAGAGAGCAGCCAGAAAAATGGAGCGCAACTGGAAGAAAACAAAACTAGAGGTATTTCGCATTTCATGGAAAGAGAGCTCGATTGCTTACAGAGAGGCTTTAAAAGCTGCTAGATCTGCTTATTTTTCAACCCTATTAGAAGAAAATAAACATAATCCAAGGCATTTATTTGAAACAGTGGCTAAACTAACGAAAAATAAATCTTCAAACATATTATAGAATGATAGAATAAACATAGAATGATTTCTGAAGGATCATAAGACACCAAAGACTGGAGGACTTGCTGATGAAAATTCAGCTTTGCATCACAAAAATAAATTACATTTTAAAGTATATTAAAAAAGAGAACCATTATTTTAAATTGTAATAATATTTCATAATATTACTGTTTTTTTTTTGTTTTTGTTTTTTTTAACTGCAGGCTTGATGAGCATAAGAGACTTCTTTCAAAAACATTAAAAATAGTAATGTTTCCAAACTTTTGACTGGTACTGTATGTTCTATATAGTATGAATGTGTAGAATGAATGTCATTCGGACATACTACTTTTGTCACATACTGTTTTTCACCTAGCCTACTATATAATAACCGACTTCGGGTGCAGCCTTTGCTTAACCAACTTTACTTAAGTATACTTCATAAAATGAACATGAAGTATACTTATTTTTTGTAAGGGATGTCATAAAAACCTCATATCAATTGTCCTGACTTGTTTTGCATCCCTCTTCCTCTTCTGTCTCAAGATTTACCCAATGAAGGACAAGTCCATTCACAGAAAACGTCTAGCGCTCCTTATTAACAACGTTGAGTTTGAATATGGAGATGATTGTTTTGGGGCCGACCAGGATGAGCTGAGTATGGAGAGACTGCTGACGGGTCTTGGTTACAGTGTGGTGACACTGAGAGACCTCACGGCACAGGTACCTATGTTAGATGTGCATGTATACGTGTGCAATATGAACAGCTGAACAGAATCATGCCGTGTGTTGTTGACGGTCTGATGCCCAGGGTATGAGAGTTGCCATGCGAGACTTCGCCCAGCGAGAGGAGCACAGCCAATCAGACAGCTGCTTTGTGGTGTTCATGTCACATGGAGACGCCTCTGGAATCGCTGGAGTTTCCAGAAGAGTGAATTCTGATGGGGTAGAGGACGTGTTCACCATAGATGAAATTTATAATTGCTTGAACACTCCAAACTGTGCTGGACTGCGGGACAAACCCAAAATCATCCTTGTCCAGTCGTGTCGGGGTGGTAAGTTCCAGATTAGCAGGAAGTGACATGTTCTGAAGTGATGCATGTTTATACTCCATACACTGTTTGAACAGTGCCAAACAATTCATTGCCCTTTAATTCAGTCGATTCAGCCCTCAACAATCCAAGTATTTTGTCTTAGAACCTTGGCAAAACCATTAAGCCAATAACAATAAAACATTAAAAATATCATTAACATAGCAATAAAACACTCTTTAAGCACTACCTCACAATGTGTCACAGCACGTGCATGACCTCTGAGTGCACCTTTGAAACAGGCTTTACTTTGACAGCTCTCAGCTCAGTGCCCCTGCCGTGATGGTGCACACTATAAGCAGATGCTGCTCAGACTGGTTGTGTCTCTTGTCACAGGTAATGTTGGATGTGTGGATGTCCAGGACGGTGTGTCAAAAAAAGAGCACATTGAGAAGGACTTCTGTTGCCTGAGGTCCTCTACTCCAAGTAACACACATTTAGAATATATTATAACATTCCACTAAATAATATATATTATATGGTCAACAAAGAACAATATAACCTTAATGAAGTAACCTGCATGCGTTGCTATCACTTAGTTTTTAATGCACTGAATTGTATTAGTTTTCTATTTGGCTCACATCTCAGCTGTCATGCAGTGTATGTGTGTATTCTCTATTCAGAGACGGTGTCCTTCAGGCATCCTGAGAAGGGCTCAGATTTCATCCAGGCTATAGTGGAAATATTTAATCGGCACGCTTATGAGGACGACATTGAGGAGCTTTTCAGAAAGGCAATGTTACTATGAACTACTCTGATTTGTTTAGTGTTGTCTTAGTATTTTACTGCATGTCACTAACTATAACTCAGATCTTAAGTCCAATACAAGGAAAAGACTATAATAAAGGAATAACACATTTTTTAGTTAACTATGTTAGTATGTGTAGTTAGCTTTAATTTTGTCTTATATTTATTTAAACAGGTCCTTAAGAAGTTTGAGGAAAATCATCCATGTCAAATGCCATGCAAAGACAGAACAACGTTGTCTAAAAAGTTCTACCTCTTCCCTGGACTGTGAAACGGAAGGACTTGAAATCTGCCCTCCTTTATAAGAAATGTGATCACACTAATGTCTTCTTTTTAAGCTTTGTATACACACATTAAAAATATAAAAAGGTGATAATACAATTTTTTTTGTGTGTTGTTTTCAAAATTGTACTTTTGACTAAAATGTCGTTTGATAGATCAGTAAATCTAATACCATGGTTCCTCTGTGAGTTCAAACAGGAAAAATGTGAATCTTTATTATATCTTAAAAATATAGTGATAACACAGAAGTGATATGATTAAATAAGTGCCTACAGTATCTTCCAATTATTAAACATTTTCTTATTAGAAAACATGTTTTTGCTGGTGTATATAAAAAATGAACAAATAAAGAGTAGAAAATACTACATGCAAGAAGAGTTTTTAATTTGAAGCCGCTAAATACACAATTACAAAGGCGTTTGCACAGGTGAGTCACCTTCGGTTGATTACCAATTAGACTACGTGACAACTACAGCGGGGATCACACAATCAGCACTTTGCAGTTTTTGAAATTTCAATCAAATATCACACAATAGACATTATATAACACTTAACAGATCAAGAGTTGCTGTATAATCCAATATGAATATATATGAAAGATATGAATCAAAGTTTAATATTTGTTTACCATCTGAATGCACATTACCTAAAAGTTTTACCAATTTATAACACAAAGTTGTTTCTCTTTTCTCCATGAGACTTTAAATCTTTATCAAGCTTTTACCCTAATTATTGTCAGGTTGACTTCAAGTCAATTCTGAAGTACATTCTGAATCTTATGTAGATTTCCATCTGCTCTTTTGATGATTTGATGACGGTTTTCTTTTACTGGCTTTTTTCTCATGTGTTGCCTCAGTTTTCTCATGTTTCCTTTTTCGTTGTTTCATGACATAATATGGCCTTTTGTGCTCATGGTTCTCATCTACAGTCTTCCACAATTTGGTAACAAGTTCTTTTACCTGGACAAACAAATCTGCACCAGTGTCAAGAACATGATTATTTTTTATGTCTGCATAATCCTGCATTGCCTTTTTTATTTGTTCTTTTCTGGGACGACCCTTACAGGTGAAGACAATCATAATATGTTTACTGGACTTGGTTCCCATAAACCTATAGATTTCTTCAAATGCTTCTTTATCTTTCTTGTTACACATTAATGGAGCCATCCAAAGAACCATGTGGGGACCAGTTCTGCACATTTCAAGAGAATCTTTGATTGTTTCACCGTGCTGCAGCTGTGATTCAGGAGAGACTTCACACAGAATCTTTACCAGAGTTTTTATATCAGTCTCTGGCCTGTTCAGCACAAGGATCCTCAGATGTCCCGTCACAAAAGACACTGAGAAAATATACAGAGCATATATTAACATTCATCAGTGAGTATCAGTGGAATCAAACACTGGTGTGTATTAAGTGGTCACGATCTTAAGAAACTGTAAGAAATATTTCAACAAGACACCACTATTAAATAAAGAATGTTAATATTTTCTAATTTTCTAATATTCTGTGTGATACAAAAATGTTCAATGTGTGAAAAGAACCTCTGGATTCTTTGTAGGTTCTTTAGAATCTCTTTTTTAATTGCAAAGAAATAATCTTCATTTTTATAAAAACATTGCCAGAGGTGGGTAGTAACGAAGTACATTTACTCCATTACATTTACTTGAGTACAGCTTTTGGATACTCTACCCACATCTGAACATTACTAGTAAATTAAACAATTTACTCATAAAACTGAGGACCGAATGAAATCCAGAATTAATGTTAAATTGTCAGTTGGCTTCTCCATCCTTACCTTCCAGTTGTGGTTTATCAGGAGCTCCACCACACTGCTGAAAAAGAAAGTCAGAGGAAAAATATGGAAAGGATTTAAAAAATAACTATTTGCAGTCATTCAATATATCCCTTTCACTCCACTTAACAAATGTTTCAGCATATCTGCAACAAAACTGCAATTTTGTTAAATGTTAAATCAATTCAAATTCCATCACCTCTGCTCTGTCAGCTTCTCCTGGTTCTCCTGGTTCAGCAGTTTTCGTTCTGGGCTCTTCTCTCACGTCCTCCACCAATGGGTCTGATGAAGGTATTAAAGCACGAAGATCAGAAACGGCTGCTTCACTAAATCTGTTCATTCTGCTAGGCTAACCATGCTCAACAACAAGTTTCTCATGACATCAAATGTTTTTATCTGTACCTGAGGAAATTCACCTCATATTACAAATAAAACATGTGTTAAGATGTATAAATATTATGCTCTCATTTGTATTTGTTTTACCTGTTTTCAGTTTTGTTATTTTTGTGACCCAGGGGGCTGTTCCATAAAAGCCGCTTAGAAAAGCGGGGATTAAACTCCAAAACCGGACTTGAATGAGCCTAACAAATGAGTTGGGGCTAAAGTGGTTCCATAAAAGGTAATTGAAGCTCACGCAATCTCACTAATTTGATCCAGGTTTATCTAGTCTAGATAATTGCGTGTGCACGCGTTTCTGAAGCAGCCCTAGAGGTCGATCACAGATCAAATCGATCCACCATCAAACAGCGTATATTTTGTGCTGTTTTATGCGTTTGTGACATGTCCCCCCCCCCCCCCAGTGCAAAACTTACATTTTACAGTTATATTCTCCATCTGTAAATGTTAGAAAGTCATGCAAATGTATCCATTTTGCTGCTAATCTTCATATTGAACGAGCGCTGCTGCGCGCATGCGCTATATAGGAGCACAATAATTCTGACTAAAATATACATTTTGCTTGGAAAATTAATATGCGATATTTAATAACACTAGAAATATCTTCTAATTATAATAATTTATCTTTAGGATGTTGGATAAGTTGCAGTGAACTTCTAGCGAACAGAAGTACTTCAGTGAACAGAAGTAGCCTAATTCAGGGAAGATTTTTTTTAAGAAACTAAATATATAAAGATACAAAATATAGTTTTGGGTATAGGACCTATGCTACTTAATAAAGATGATGTATACTTATTTAGAATGCTGAGAATTACAGCTTTTAATGCAATAATTTTTTGGAGAAAGCAAGAATCCCCCGTTTTAAATGAGTAGATTTAGTTTCTAAAGTACATTATGGAGAGGATAACATGAAATTAAGAGCAAAAGTATACATTTTGAAAAGATATGTGCAACTCTAAAATCAAAGAATATTCCATAAAATAAAGGAATATATATTAGCCTACATTAACTACATTTTTATATAACTCTCCTCCCTTTTATTTCTAGTTATTTGTTATTTTATTTATTTACTAATTTAATATTGAATATTTGATATTCAAATAATATTACTTGAATAACTATTAGGAATTATGTGTCATTATAAGAGTTTGATATAAATATGTGAATGTTAAATTTTTATTACTATTTATTTATTGTTTTTTGTCTTTTCCCCCTAAAAATAATATGTAAAAGTGTCTAACTATGTACTTTTTGGTTATTGTTCTAATCATGTGTTTTTTAGGCTGTTGTGTTGGTGGGTATTATCACAAAAGAAAAAAAGTAGAAGGAAAAATAAGGAATATTTATTGGGTGAAAATATGTCTTTAAAGGAACTGTCCATTTGTATAATTGTGTTAAATGTGTTTGAATTGAAAGACATAATATAGTAAATTATATATATATATATATATATATATATATATATATATATATATATATATATATATATATATATATATATATATATATATATATATATATACAAAAATATTTGTTATTTGGACATTAGATGTGCCTTATTTAGAATTTAAACCTGTGTGTATATTTTTATGATAGCAATAACTGTAAAGGGACTATTGTAATGGGGTAAATCAAATGTAGGCTAATATACTGTCAATTACTAAGCTCAGATTCATCTTACCAGTTAAAATTTATACTGTGCTTTTGTAATTATTTATTTTTAATTTTGTGATTTTAACTTCTGCTTTACAAAGCTTTTTTCAGATTGTGTTCTAATGTTCTTCTAATCATAAACATGTACTACAGCTGCCAAACAAAACCAGAGAGAAATGTATTCATAAATCTTTAAAACAATCTAATTAAATCTTGGGCACAAAACATTCAGCCAGTAAAAAAAGAAAACCTGTAGTATATATATTGTATATCTATCTATCTATCTATCTATATATCTATCTACCTATCTATCTATATATAGGTCTATATTGTCTAATTTATCATTGTTGCCTTATTTAAGTTGATTTTCTGTATACTGTGTATTTATTTTTGGACTAATATTGGTTAATAAAGTCCAATAATGGTATGAGAGAGTGTCAGTGGTAATATCATTGTGTTCCTATTGGTCAGTGTTAGAGGATCTGTGTAACAGCTGAGGCTTAGCCTGACAGTTAGCCTGCCCTGGACCAGGCTAGTTTCCCAGCATAAGTTGCCGGGGTAACTGAGTTTGAACTATTTTAAGTTTGCTTTATGAAACAGAATCCACCGACAATAAGCCTGACTAACCGAAATAAGCCTGGCTTATACTCTAATCTTGGTTTATGGAACAGCCCCCAGGTCATGTGACCTAATCAGTGACTGAATGAATGCAGGTGTTTTTGTTTAAATAAAGTGTGCCAGTCAGAGAGACTGGTTGTTGTGAAACAGAACTGCGTGTGTTGTCTGTGTACTCTGCTAACAGGTTATGGGCCCAGATAACGTATAGTTTGGGTATTAAGGCGCCGGGTGAAAGTCGCAACGAGTACTGCGTGTACCCGAGTTTAAGTTTGAGAGAGAAGTGACCTACTGACATGAGTAGAAGGACAAATGCAGCGGTAACAAAGAGCCGCTGGTCAAGACTAGTCTTCGACGGAGATGAGAAGAATTATGAGTTATGGGAGACAAAATTTTTGGGTCACCTTTGTCTGCAGGGACTGAAAGAGACTATTTTAAATGAGCCTTCTGACGAAGATGAGGAAGACACGACGAAAAACGCCGAAGCCTATGCAGAGCTGATACAGTTCCTGGATGACAAAAGTCTGTCGCTGGTCATGAGAGAAGCAGCAGATGCCGGACGTGCGGCGCTGAAGATTTTGCGTGGATATTATGCTGGCAAGGGGAAGCCCCGGGTAAATCATTTTTTTTAAGAAATGCAGGTGAGAATCTGAGTGACGAACTTTTAACAGCAATGGTTTTGAAAGGACTTCCAGAGACATTTAAGCCATTTTCTATCCATGTCACTCAGAGCGATGACAAAATGACTTTTGCTGAATTTAAAACAAAGCTCCGAAGTTATGAGGACATTGAAAATATGCGGACAACTGCATCCGGGGACAATGTAATGAAAGCAAGAGCGCAGCTTGGAATGAAATCCACTTTTGCTGACTATGCTGTAAGTGCAGACATTGTTTGTTACAGGTGTGGAACAAAAGGCCATAAAGCAAGAACATTCCAGCGTAAACAGTGGTGCAATCAATGCAAAAGTACCACTCACCGCGATGCAACTTGCAGGCGGAGAAAGCAGCGGGATAACGCAAGGAAAGTGTCCGAGGAGACGGGTGACAATGAGTATGTTTTTCGGGCAAGCGACGCTGAGATGTGGAGGCATGAGGATAAGGGAAGAGGCCTAATGGTGGATGCAGGTGCAACTTCACACATCATCACAGACATCACCTCAGTTGCAGAGGTTTGACAGTAGTTTCCAGGCTGACACACACTGCGTGGAATTGGCTGACGGCACGAGGTGCAACGGAGTCGCCAAGCACAGAGGTGACGCAGTAGTATGTTTGGTGGACAGCAGAGGACGACGTTTCAAAACAACACTAAGAAACGCGCTGTACATCCCGACATATCCACAGCACATCTTCTCTGTAAGGGCGGCCACCTCGAACGGCGCAACGGTGATCTTCAGAGATGGGAAGAACGTTCTGCTACATAAAGACGGTACCGAATTCCCCATACACGTGCACAACAAACTGTACTATTTGCACACAATAGACAATGAATGTGTTGACTAATGTAAAAAATGTTATGACTTGCAGACATGGCATGAGATATTAGGTCATTGCAATTATGGAGATATAATTAAGCTGGAGAATGTTGTTGATGGCATGGAAATTAAGAGTAGAGCAGACAAACCTATCCCACGTTGTGAGATTTGCACGCAGGGGAAGTTTATTGAGACTAGAAACAGAAGGCCAGATGCGAGAGCCAAAGCTGCTCTAGAAATGGTACACACCGATTTAGCGGGACCTATAGACCCAGTGTCCAAAGACGGCCATAGATATGCATTATCTTTCACAGATGATTATTCTAGTGCGGTGTTTGTATATTTTTTGAGAAACAAGAGCGACACAATGACCACCACAGAAAAATTCCTTGCAGATATGGCTCCATATGGGAAAGTTAAGTGCATCAGGTCTGACAATGGGACAGAGTTCACAGGAAGGGAGTACCAGGCATTATTGAGTAGAAGTGGTATTAGACATGAGACCTCTGCACCATACTCTCCACACCAAAACGGCACTGCTGAATGAAACTGGAGAACCTTATTCGACATGGCTAGGTGCATGTTAATAGAAAGTGGGTTACCAAAAATACTGTGGACCTATGCAGTCCAGACAGCTGCTGTAGTGAGAAACAGATGTTTCAACAACAGAACTAAACAGACAGCTTACTTCATGTTAACAGGCAAACGAACATTTCTAGGATGCAGAAGTTACCAACACGACAAAGGAAAGCTGGACTCAAGGTGTGAGAAAGGCATTTTTGTAGGATATGACAAGAATAGTCCAGCATACATGATCTACTATCCAGATAGCAAGAAAATACAGAAATGCAGACTAGTTGAGTTTGTACCCAAAGTGAGAACTGAGGCAGACATGATAACGATTGATGATGATTTTGGGGTCAAGAATAATCTTCGAGAATCAGGAAAAGACCCCGAAGTTAATCTGCAAAGTTCTCAGGAACAGGTCACAGTAAAAGAGCCAGAAGTGTGCAAGAACCAAACACAAATAGATGAAGATAAACCTGAACAGATGAGAAATTCTGCCAGAGAGAGGAAAAGGCCAGGTTATTTAAGTGATTATGTTTGTGGTTTTGAAGGTGATGTAGCTGACATTGATTATTGTTACAGACTTGTATGCAATGTACCCCAAACATACAAAGAAGCCGTAACTTTAGTGAATGCAGATGAGTGGGTTAAGGCTATGGATGAAGAGATGAAATCATTAGAGGAAAGTGTAACTTTTACCCTGAGCAATCTACAGTACCTGAAGGTAAAGAATTAGTGGGGGGTAAATGGGTCTATGCAATCAAGAAGAATAATGATGGAACAGACAAATACAAAGCAAGATATGTTGCCAAAGGTTACAGTCAAGAGAGAGGTGTGAACTGTGATGAGACTTTTTCTCCAACTGCCAGTATGACAAGTATCAGAGTGTTGATACAAAAAGCAGTACAGGAAGATTTGATTGTTCATCAGATGGATGTGAAGACGGCATATTTACATGCACAAATAGAGTGTGACATTTATATGAAACAGCCAGAGGGTTATGAGGTAAAATCTCAAGGTAATGCAAAACTGGTGTATAAACTGGAAAAATCACTGTATGGACTTAAACAGTCGGGCAGGAACTGGAACCGAATGTTGCATGAGTATTTATGTGAAATCAAGTTTGTTCAAAATCCAGCTGATCATTGTGTTTACACAAAGGTTACAGAAACTGAGAAAGTTTTCATAGTCATATGGGTTGATGACTTGATTATTGCTGCCAACAATATGAATGTGCTTGATGGTGTGAAAGAGATGCTCAGTGCAAAATTTAAAATGAAGGACTTGTGAAAATTGACACATTTTCTTGGCATTGATTATGAGCAAGATTTCAATTGTATTAAAATGTCACAACACAAGTATATTGAGAAAATACTTGAGAGATTTGACATGAAAAATTGTAAGTCCAGAGCTATTCCCTGCGAACAAAAACTAAATTACACTGATGCTGAGGAAATGAGTGATGTCAGGAAATACAGGAAGGTAGTAGGTAGCTTGATCTACCTGGCAACATGTACAAGGCCAGACCTGAGTTTTGTAGTAAGTAAACTGTCACAGTATTTTATTAGCCCAACCACAGAACAGTGGAATACTGTCAAACATGTTTTGAGATATTTGAAAGAGACACAAACTAAAGAACTGTGCTACAGAAAAGGTGCACATGAGAACTTGATGTATGCATTCAGCGATGCGAATTGGGCAGCTGATGTAATTGATAGACGAAGTACTACGGGTTACTGCATTAGCCTAAACAAAGATGGTTCATTGGTCTCATGGAAGACCAAAAGGCAACCTACAGTTGCACTGTCCACCTGTGAGGCTGAGTATATGGCATTGGCTGCGACTGTACAGGAGTGTTTATACCTACAGCAATTGCTAGAAAACATTGATGGTCTGAAATATGAATCTAGAGTCTATGAAGACAATCAGGGGGGTATTCCAGAAAGCTTGGTTAACTTACCATTTGGTAAATCATAACCTCTGGGTTGATTTACCCCAAACCCTCATACCATGAGTATGTCGGTTCCAAAACACCTGAGAAGAGTTAGTTTAATCAACCTCCTACTGGTTACCCAGAGTTAATGCGCGCGCACGGTGAGTACATAAAGACATTTTCAATGGATCGCCGATTTCAGGAGTCACCATGGAAACCCAGGGAGAAAAAAAGCGAGCTACATACTTAGGTGAAACTGAGTTGGAGGTTTTAATGCTTGCTTATGAAGACTATAAGCCCATTATAAAAAAATTAAATAAAAAAAACAATACTGCTGCATCCGCAAAAGAAAGAGTTGGCTTGGCAAAAAATAACGGACAGAGTAAATGCACCAGTTTATAAAATTATAAATGGGCTATTTTCCCCTTTCATTGTGACGCAAAAATTATTTGGGGCATGTAGTAAAAAAGTATTTACTTGTTGGCCTCCATACATTTCTTAATATTACAGTAGTAATGCACATAATTGGCTAGTAATATGTTGGCTTCTTGTTTTATCAGGTGTAATCCTTCTGGAGCCAGAAGAAGTGTGAGCCAAGTCAAAATGAAACACAAAAACATTCTCCAGCAAGGTAATATTTCCTTAACTTGTTACTGACGCCATGTAATTTAGTTTTCTATGTAGCCAATAGAAAGAAGGCTGAGGCCCGTAAAACAGGTGTGGGTCCACCTCCACCTTCCCTCACCCCAGCTGAGGAGCTGGCACTGTCCCTTAATAAAGGGCGACCTGTGGTCGATGGGGTTCCAGGGGGGCAGTTCATCGGACTCAGCTACCAAGACAAGTGGCTTAGTAAAAGGTGTACCATATTAATACTTATGATTTATTGATGTTTTCACTGTTTTTGTCAGTGTTTTAATAAAGAAAATCATCAACATTGTCACCATTTTAAATAGGCATTTTGAATGCATTTTACAGTCATTGATTCTCTTGTGCAGTAAGCATGCTGCTTTGACTGCATATGCTGTATATGTGTAATCTTATTATAGTACTCTTAGATGTTCCTAATGTCCTTCTTTATTAGTTGTATTTGTTTAAGAATATACATTGAGTATTGAATGTGCATGATTATCTTATTGGTTTAATTATCTTGCAGTTGCTAATGGCCACATTGTATTATTGGATCCTCCTGCAACACCACACTCTGTCACAGTTGTAAGTGATTATTGTCTTTAGGTTTCTGTTTGCTAGACCAAGCATCCTTCCTTACTTTCACTGTAGGATGACGATGAAGAGACCACTTCTGCTGTGACAGAAACAGAAAATGTGGGGAGGCCCATAGAGGTATGATGCATAGAATGAATTCCCCCTTTTTTGCATAAGAGAATAAATAAATTGTCATTGTCATTTTACAGAATATGTTAAGAGATTTTAATACAGATGAGGGTCCATCTACCTCCACACAGAATCTTAGCAGTGTAAGAAATGTTCTGCAGTTCTCCTTCCTCATTTAAATATTTGGTCTGTGTTTGTATTACAGACTTTATCAGTCATGTTTAATTATTCTGTCTTTCTAGTTGCCTGCCAAAGAGCTGTATAAGGTCCACCTTCAAAAGCAAATCAGAAAAAGTGACATGGAGATGGACCTTATACAGCTTCAAATGGAGGAGAAAAGGCTTAACCTAAAAAAGGCCAGACTTGAATTGCTGGAGCACCAGCTTAAGGTGGGAAACAGTATGTGAACAGTAATCTGTCATTGGTTGATGAATGAAATCTAAAGCAATAAATACAAATGTCTTTTGTTACAGGAAATAAAGAAACAATGAACAACACTTGACTGTTAACTGGTTTTAATTAAAGTGATTTTGGCAAATCATGTCTCGTACCACCCTGCCATCTCTTTGGTCTACTGGGTTCACTGGGGGTTCCTCTTGGCCATCTTCAAGAGAAGGGGGGGCCCTCTCACCTCTCAGTGTGGCAATGTTGTGAAGAACAACACAAGCAGCTGTGATGTCACATGACCTTTCTGGGTTGACCCTGAGCCCACGCAGACACTGAAACCTTGCCTTCAGGATGCCTATGGTCCATGTTCTGCTGTGGGCCAGGTTGAATTGTGCCTGTGGTCCAGGCTCAGGTTCAGGGTAGGGTGTCATCATATAGGGCAGACAGGGATACCCTCTGTCCCCCAGCAAGTAACCATTGAAGTGTCATATAAAGGTAGTTAAAGTGTATAATTGCATTAAAAACCCTTAAAAAACAAAACAAAACAAAAAACATTGTGTAAGGCAAAACATACCCTGTTGAAATTTGTGGCACAATGATGACTCCCTAAACATTCTGGCATCATGTACAGACCCTGGCCATTTGGCTTCAACATTAGTGATGAGGTGGGTTGCATCACATATTACCTAGTTAGTGGGGACCAGTAATGAGGGTGATTTAATGGTTTAAACACCCAAACATTTAGCACCCAAAAAATCTATTGTCACCTGCACATTGATGCTATGGATTGACTTCCTATTAACATAGTTTCCTTCATTGACTGAAGGAGCTTTAATGGGAATGTGGGTTCCATCAATGCACCCAATCACATTTGGGAACCCTGAAATTGAAAGTTATATAATTAGAAACTTTTAAAATTATTGTGACTGTCACTGTATACAGTATGAATAGATTAAGTATAGTGCTATGTAACTAAAATGGTCTTTCATAGAATATCATAGAATGGACAAACCCGCCACTCTGTGGAGTTCCTCTTTAATGACCCTCAGTGGATTATGGCCAGGGAACTGCACAAAAGTGTGTAGGAACCGTTTGAGTGCAATGCATACTGTACGAACAGCCCTACACACAGTTGCCTTTCCCACATGCTCTGCATCGCCTATTGTATACAAAAAACTCACCGTCGCAAAAAAGTTAAATAAATGGAGTTAAATATTTAACTCCATTATCTTTGTTTAATAAATGAACGATTCTTTTGAAAAACGGTAACGCTCCCGCAAATATTCATTTGGATACGAAAACACATTGATACGTGGTCGTATCACCCTCTCACGGCGGAAAAGAATTCGTATTATCTGTGCTTCCACATCCACTGGATCGTCTTTAAAACGGCACGCCATGCTCAGTAACCTTCTGAAACAAACTAACCCTGGAACATAACCTGCTACCGAGCAGGTTATCTTCAGAGAGTAAGTTCCTATGGTTACATACATACCCAGAAAGTTACCTCCGTTTTTGGAACCGAAAGTTGAGGTTATCCACTAACTTACCCTTAAACTTACCCGGGTATGTCACATAACCTGCTTTCTGGAATACCCCCCAGGGTGCCATAGCCTTAGCAAAAAATCCTGTGTATAGACAACGATGTAAACATGTGGACATTAAGTACCATTTTGTGAGGTCTGTAATAAAGGAGGGCAGGATTAGTCTGGAGTACTGTCCAACTGATGAGATGGCTGCAGATGTACTAACAAAACCAGCAACGAAGCTTAAGTTAATGAAATTTAACTCCTTTATGTTTGGTGTATGAACTTTGTATACTTATGTCAAAATGATAAAATAGAAATGTGAGAGCAAGTGGGGGTGTTAAGATGTATAAATATTATGCTCTCATTTGTATTTGTTTTACCTGTTTTCAGTTTTGTTATTTTTGTGACCCAGGTCATGTGACCTAATCAGTGACTGAATGAATGCAGGTGTTTTTGTTTAAATAAAGTGTGCCAGTCAGAGAGACTGGTTGTTGTGAAACAGAACTGCGTGTGTTGTCTGTGTACTCTGCTAACACATGGATTGAAATAACTCCTAACAGGATTATTATTTTAAGTTTAGTTATATATTTCCACACATTAATACACATTTTGTTAATACATCTGGAATATACTTTTAGAGCAATTTCTTCTTCTTCTTCTTCTTCTTCTTCTTATTATTTTTAAAGATTGATTTTAGCCATTTTTGCCTTTGATTGTATAGGACCGTAGCTAGACAGGAAGCAAAAGAGCAGGGGGGACAAGATCGGGAAAGGTCCACGAGCCAGGACTCAAACTCGGGTGATCTGAAGTGCAACAGCGCTACATGTTGGCGCACTGCCCATGAGGCTATCGGCGCCGACCTTTCAGGGCATTTTAATGAGTGTGGAGTCTTTTCATGACATACACCTGCCTGTTTCTGACTTGTTGAAAGTTTCCTTAGTTAAATATACACTACGGTGCCACAGCCATCATTGATGAGAACAATGTGTGTGTCACGGGCGGTTGCGGCAATGATGAGAGGAATAGGATCTATGCGCAGGCAGCTACAATTGTATTAAACGCAAACTCAAAAACAAAACACTCAGAAAACTATAACTCAGAAAACTGAACAGAACATCATGGTTACTGTTGTGACTTCTAATGGGAGGAAGAACACTACAGAGTTCACATCCTATCCGAAGGGGAGGTTGGTATGTGGAGAATACATCACATGGACTTACATCTGGGAAGATTCACACATGGAAAAAAGTCCCTGCGGCAGGTCCTATCTGAAAAGGGAAGAACACTACAAACGCAGCGGGTTTCCCATTAGTGAAACTGTAACGTGGACAAAACATCATATGGCATTACCACCAGGGAATCACTACAGATGGGCATAAGGCCTAGCTCCAGCATTCTCTTCTTCTTCTTCGGTTGTCCATCGAAATCCGATGATGACGTCCACGCCTTTAACGGTGAGATCTTTGATGACTGAACAGTCCTATCCTGGACCCACAAGCTCTATTGCAGGTGGGACATATGTATGTGATGGTGGTGGTGGTCACAGTGGCAGCTATGGCTGCATTTCTCCTGGCTCGCTTCTGCTGTCTTCTGGTTGTCCTCTCCATCTCTAGTGTACGAACCCCATCTCCACATAGCTGTCGCCAGATGGTGCGCTCAGCAGCAACATCCTCCAGATCCTCAGGTCTGATCTTACACTTTCTCAAGGCGTTCTTCATCTGATCTTTATAGCGCTTCTTCGGACCCCCAGCTGATCGTCGACCATGATGTAACTGGCCATATAGCACTCTGCGGGGCAGCCGACATGGGGGCATCCTTATCACATGCCCCAACCACTGCAGTTGGCGCTGGGTAATAATGGCCTCAATACTTCTGCAGTTCGTCTTTTTAAGTATTTCAGTGTGAGGCACATGATCGCGCCAGGTAATTCCCAGAATGCGCTGAAGGCAGCTTATGTGGAAGTGCTCTAAAGACTTGATGTGACGAGAGTAGGTTACCCATGCTTCACAGCTATAGAGGAGGGTGGTGACACAAACTGCTTGGTACACGGCGACCTTTGTGGAGGGATGAAGGTTCTTATTATGAAAGACTCTACATCGAAGTCTCCCAAAGGCAGCTGATGCCTGTTAAATGCGGCTCTGGATTTCATTATCGATGCCGCTATCCTCAGAGAGAAAACTCCCCAGATATTTGAAAGATGGCACTACTGACAGCTGTTCATCTCCAACAGTGAAGGCAGTAGATGTGGGTGGGACATTGGAACTCCATTGGCAGACCACTTCTGTCTTGGTGGTGTTGACAGTCAGCCCCATCCTGCTGTACGCCCTCACCGCCACATCAAGGACAGTTTGAAGATCCTCCGGAGTATGGGCTACAAAAGCACAGTCGTCTGCATACTGTAGCTCCAGGACCTGCTCTCTACTGATTTTGCATTTAGCCTCCTAATATTAAAGAGGTTGCCATCTAATCTGAAGTCCACTGCCACACCACTGCTGTTTTCAATCTCATTGTGGAGAAGCTTGGTGACACACAGGAGGAAGATGTTAAAGAGCACTGGCGCTAACACACACCCCTGCCTCACCCCTGTGCGAACAGGGAAGGGCTCGGACTCTTGTCCGCCTATGGTCACCCGAGCAGTCATCCCATCATGGAATTGGCGGAGGATGATAACAAACTTTTCTGGACATCCAAACCTGAGGAGGACAGCCCATAGGAGCTCTCTTTGCACAGTGTCGAATGCTTTCGAGAGATCGATAAAGGCCATAAACATGTCCTGATGTTGCTCCCGGCACTTTTCCTGAAGCTGCCGGGCTGTGAAGATCATGTCGATCGTGCTCCTGTTCTTTCTAAACCCGCACTGTGATTCTGGCAGCATTGACTCAGTGATGTTGTTAATAAGTCTCTGATGCAGCACTTTGGCCATGACTTTACCACCAACAGAAAGGAGTGATATGCCCCTGCTATTGCCGCATACGGCCTTGTCACCCTTGTTCTTATAGATGACTACAATGTTTGCATCTCTCCATTGCTGTGGGATGTTCTCATCAGTCCAGGCCTGGGTGATGTACTGGTAGAGGGTGTGCATACATATGTACCCTCCTTCCTTCAGTAACTCAGCAGGGATGTTATCAGCGCCAGGGAACTTGTTGTTCTTAAGGGAACGGACAGATGATAGAACCTCCTGGAAGGTTGGTGGTAGACTGAGATTGTGGATGGGAGGAAGTTCAGGCAGTTCGTCCAGGATGATGGGGTCTGCATCAGAGTCCTGATTAAGCAGGGTGTCAAAATGGTCAGCCCACCTCAATAGGATACTATTCTGGTCCTTCAGAAGTGTTTGACCATCAGCTGTTTTCAGGGAAGTGACACAGCGATTTGTTGGACCGTAGATGGTTTTGACAGCATTATAAAAATTATGTATGTCATTTTTATCTGCAAAGGATTGGATTTCATGTGCCTTTTCAGTCCACCACTCATTCTGTATGGCCCGTATATCCTTTTGCACTTTCCTCCGAGCTGCCTGCCAATGCTGTCTAGTCTTAATGGATGAAGGGTTATCTAAAGTTTCCCGGTGTGCTTTCCGCATATCCTTAAGCAGGTTGTGGATGATGTCTGAGTTATCGTCAAACCAGTCCTGGTGGTTCTTGCTCTTATAGCCGATGGATTTGGCTGCTGCATCATAGAGCACAGAGCTAATATAGTTCCACTGTTGTTCCATTGTGTTTTCTGAGCTCAGACAATTTTCTGACTCCCCAAGCTTCTCAGCTAGGAGATGTCGAAACTCACTTCTTGCTTCTATGTTTCCAAAGCGGTTACAATTTAGCCTCTTTTTTTTGGACTTTTGTCGCCGCAAAGGGGAACGTACTTCCATATTGAGCTTGGCCACAATCATACGATGGTCAGTCCAGCACTCTGCACCTCTCATGGCACGAGTGATGAAAACATCCTTGATGTCATTACTCCTCACCATGATGAAGTCAATCATGTGCCAATGTTTAGAGCGAGGGTGCATCCACGAGGTCTTATATTTTGCCTTCTGCTGGAAGATGGTGTTGGTTATGGTAAGGTTATGCTCAGAGCAAAGAGTAAGTAACCTCATACCATTTGCATTCTCCCTGCCAATGCCATGCCTACCTAGTACTCCATTCCATATCCTGTAGTTCTGTCCCACCCTAGCATTAAAATCCCCGAGCAAGAGGATCTTATCACTCTTAGGGATCCGGCGAAGAGTTTCATCCAGTGCTTGATAAAAGCATTCCTTGGCTTCATTTTCAGATGGCAAAGTTGGTGCATAGGCACTGAGAAGTGTGGCATAACGTTTTTTTGACAGAGGGATACGGAGGGTCATTAGCCTTTCACTAATGCCTACAGGTGTTTCTGTGATACTTGGTAGAAGCGTGTTTTTGATGGCCAGTCCTACTCCATAAAGATGTTTCCCACCTGGGGGGAAACCTTTCCAGAAGAAGGTATAGCCCATCCCTTCCTCTGTTAGAGATCCTTCATCCAGAAGCCTAGTCTCACTCAGGGCAGCAATGTCGATGTTGTAGCGGCTCAGCTCAGCAGAGATCAGGGCTGTTCTCCTGTGAGGTCTGTCAGAGATGCCATGCGAGTCCAGGAGAGTCCTTACATTCCATGTTGCCAGTTTTAAATGGTATTGTTTCTTATTTTTCTTATTTCGACCGCAGTAGTGGAATAACCCGATAGGCGCGGTAACCTATCCAGGTAAATGGTTGAATGGGCAATTTTTAGGCCACCTTTTCTAGGCCCTTCCCCAATGGGGGTGAGCAGTGCGGTCCCTAAATAGGGCTGCTCAGTCGCACAGGGGTCTGCCGAAACACCTGCCACTCAGTCCCAGTTGATAGCGACCAAATACCCTGTGCCGCTGCCGTGCAGGGCTCTGACTAAGAGCTCCCAGTCTATTCAAACCTGCCCCCGTCGTCAGATTCCCCATCGCCGTCAGACTTTAACCATATGTAAGGTCCAGGTATTGTCACCGTGGTCAGAGGTGGAGACCTGCGCAAGGAAGGTTTTAAAGTGCCAAAGGAGGTGCGCCATCCCCAGTAGCACTATCTTCACCATGATGAGGTTAATCCCGATGGCAAGGGTGATCCCAGGACAACCGGTTCCCCATCTTGGCTGCAGGAGGCTGTCGGGTACTTCGTCTGTTAAGGCCCGCCTATTGCGCACCTCCAGCGCATTGCTTTTCTGTCAGGGTATGCTCCCTTAGCCTTATCTCAACAGACTAGCCACAAGGCAGTGGGGCTATTTTCCCATAGCTGGGACAGTGGTTGACGGGCGCCAGGGCATGTCCACACAGTGGTGGGCCTGCACACCGCGTCTCTGGGGCCCACTGCTGCTCCGAGATCCCCTGTAGTTTAGCCTGGGATCGTATGATACCCAGTTTCCGTGTGTGGCCCCGAGGCGGCACTACAGGAGTCTTGGTGGTGGAGAGGCTCTGTACTGGCAGAAGGAGGCTTACGCACTCGGCTCCTCTTTTCACCCTCTATCAAGAAGGCTAGCCAGCGGCAACAGCTGTAAGCAGAGTAACAAGCAGAGAGCACAGCACAGCATGTACTAACTACCAGCACCACTACACTACTGCACTAGACGCTTCACACACACCCTGTGTGGTACACACACACACAGCTCCAGCATACGGGCTGACCGAAAGGCCATGCATCACGAATGCTGGGCCTGACGTTGAATTTTTAAGTCGAATTCGACTGCGGCATAGTGCAGGAAAAATAAGATAGATCAGGGCTATTCAATTCCATTCCTGGAAGGCCATGACCAGTAGAGTTCAGTTCTAGTCATAATCAAACATACCTGCCTTTCATAATCAAGTAAGGGTAAGGGTTAAATCCTGAAGACCTTGATTAGATGGTTCTGATGTGTTTAATTAGGGTTGGAACTGAACTCTGCTGATCATGGCCCTCCAGGAACAGAGCTCAATAGCCCTGAGATAGATCCAGGGTTTTCCGGTCTCAAAGCTAACGTGCACGTTTTTAGCTCAGGAAGGGAAAAGGCGGTGTGTACAAGCAGAGTATCCGGCCAGTTGATCGCAGCTTACTTGCTCATACCTGACAACACAAAGGATTAAACTGCCTCAACCCGAATATTGTAAAATCTCGTGAAGTTATTAGGTGTCGTCCAGCTTGCCCTCTGCAGATGTCTGTTAGAGAGGCGCCAATGGTTAGCACCCAGGAGGATTCAACACTCCTCAAGGAGTGAGTTTGGAATCTGAAGGGGCAGGGCATATTTCCTTGTGTCTGGTATGCCAATACAATAGCATCTATAATCCAGAGGGGGAACCAAAACAGACAAATAGCTGCTCAGAGCACCTGAAGCGGTCCAAGTAAATACCCAAGACGAGTACTGGACACAGCAACAATAAGGCTGGGGTTTCCTTGTCTCGAGGTAGTTCTTACAAATTTACCACTTGATCCCTAAAAGGAGTAAAGGAACTTTGGGCACGTAGCACAGTTGTGGTCTCAGGATTATGCAAGAGTAAGCTGGACCGAACTCAAGACATGTTTCGCTGACAGAGAACGCCTGCTGGTCCCACACCCTCTTGTTGGAAGTGAGTGCGGTCAGGAGCGCTAAGAGGGTCCTTAGCTTGCCTTAGCTTTGATTACTCAAAAGGAGCTCTCTGTAGGTCCAGCAAGACAACAGAGAGATACCATGAGGGAATAAGGCATTGCCTAGGAGGATTCAACCTCCTAGCACCACTAAGGAACTGATGATCAGGTTGTGCTTGCCTAAAGACTTACCGTTCACTGCATCATGATATGCCACTCTGGTGGCCACATACACTTTAAAGGTGGAGGGGAACAGCTGACCTTCCAACTTCTCCTGCAGGAAGGAAAGCGCCGACCCGACTGCGCATCTTTGTGGGTCTTCCCCTCGGGAAACACACCAGTTAGCGTAGAGTCTCCACTTCAAAGCATAGGCCCGCCTCATTGACTGAGTGATGGTGTCTAATAACCCACTCAAGTCTTCTAGGTCCTGTCCAGGGGCCAGATGTGGAGGTTCTCAAGGACTGAGCATAGGTGCCAAATTGTACCCCGTCTCCAAGAAAGGAGGTCCTTCCTCAGAGGAATTTGCCAGGGAGGGGCTGTCATCAGGAGAACCAAGTCCAGGTGAGCCAGTACGGCACAACCAACAGGACCCGTATTCTCTCCTCCCTGATCTTGCACAACATCTGTGCAGGCAGACTCACTGGGGGAAACGCTTATTTGCACAGGCCAGCTGTGTGCCAGTTCATCTGTGCCAAGGGGGGGCTCACTCAGGGAATACCACAGAGGGCAATGCGAGGATTACTGGGTAGCAAACATCTATCTGCGCTTTGCTGAATCAACTGAAGATCAGCTGGACCACCTGGGAGTGGTGTCTACATTCTCTGTGGAGCTAGGATCAGCCAGTCATCGAGATAATTGAGAATGCAAATGTACACTTCCTTTAGCTGGCAAAGTTAAGTGACTTTCTTCAAGACGCAAGGAGACATGGACAGCCTAACCCTCGAAGGCAAACAGTTAAAATTAGTTTACATGGGGAGTTAGTGTGTTCAACAAACTTGCATCCGATGTGAACTCCATGTCGGGAATGCGTTCCTCACATGAAATCCCCAATTGAGTGGATTCCTATTCAGTTGCCTGTTTTTTGCCTGCAGAGTTTTGCTGTTTAATTAGCTCCTGAGCAACACAATAAAGCTGCTGATAATACTGAATGGACCGTATATAGGGATGCTGTAACAGGCGTTGTATTTCCATAGGTAGACATGAAACAGCTGAGAGTCAACTGATGTGACCAGACAGAATTAACACCACGATGATTTGATGTGTTACCATGGCAACACTATTTAATATATCAAATCCTTTTGCAATTTCTTATCAGCCATGCCTTGATATTATTCTGACCAAGATTGACGCAATCTGGGTAAATGGAAGAGTATAATTTTAAAGGCTGTTGATTTCATACAGCTCAAGTTTGATTTAAATCTCTCAATGCACACAGAGTATATGAGACACTTACTGTTTCCCATTTCTCTACATAAATGTATTGCCTCACCATATCAAAGTCATTCGAGATATCAAATATCTGTTAGCAATTTTGTTGACAATCAGAAGAATCCCCTCGTAGGAACCAAAACTAAGAGTTTGTGAGCATACCCAAAAATGTTTATATTTCTTTGTTAAAAAATAAATAATAATAATACATTTATAAATATAAATAAAATACTCCATAAAAGAACACTAGGGTCCTAATTAACATACTGTAAATAATAATAAATAAAAATATTTAGGCAGCCTACATCAGATATGAATATGCAATAGCATGGTTTAACATCATTGTTCAATTGTATTTTTTTAGAGACAGCTTTTGTTGAACACAAGAGAATCTCACATTAAATGCAAAAATTGTGAATCTACTCACTTTTCTGGTACAAAAGCAAGTAAGCTTCCCCAGACCTACATTGAAAAGATTAAAACTACAATCACTTTCATTCTCAGTTGATTAAGAAATGAACAGAGGAATTTGACGTTATTGGCACGTACCTTTTCAGTTTGCTCTCATCAGTCTGAGGGAAATCAAGAGAACAGTTGAATGAGATTAAGCAACAGAAAACAGTGGTAATTTAAATATAAAATAATAACACATTACCTCTGTGACACGACTGTCATCAAAACGGTACCACTTGTTATCTGTAAAAGATTGGATGACAGCAGTGTAGTGACCGCCAAAACGGCTCCCTGTGTGGTTGATCACAGCATAGAGCGAATACCCCTGCTCCTGAAACAACATAAAGCAGGTTATCACTAAACTTATGCTTTTTGGAAATATATTACAGTTGTCTGTATTTCATAGATTGTGTTCTCTAATCCTTACAGCTTGATATAACTTCATCCTATCATAGCAAAATAAAATAAAAGGGTTTATGGTGTAGTGTTAGGTGGAGTTACATACCTGAAGAGATAAATGAAGCGGAACATCCATGGGGTGATCATTTTTCACAAACCCATGTCTATAGTCATACACAAACCTTTTGAGGTGCAAAGGCAGTATTGTTGGATATTCGTGTATTTCACAACTCTGTGTAAAAAAGTAATACAGGTTTGTTTTTTGTAAGGCAATTTAATTGCAAACCTGTAAAGCTGCTTTGGAAAAACTTGTATTGTGAAAAGCGCTATACAAAGAAAATTGAATTGAATTGAACTGAATTGAATGCACCAGAGAAAATGGGGTGCCACTGAAAATGTGAGACAAGTGTCATTTGAACGCTATTCAGAAGTATACTAGCTTTGGAAAAATTTGGCTCTTAAACATACATTGAACTTTGTATAGAAATGCAGCAAAAATCCATTTTACCCATTCTGTATCTCTTTTCTTATCGCAAGTCTCACAGTACATCTGGTCCTCTGCAACTAATTTTGTAGGCTCAAAATATTTACTAACTCCATCTTCCTGAAATCAGAATAAAATGTTTTATTATGATCTGCACACAAACCCTCTTTTAACATATAACCGTGAATACAGAAAGTCATTGTATTTTCCCTCACAAGTGTGAACAATCCATCTCTGATGATTACAGGAATCTGCAGTGACTTGAATGGGCTGTCATCATGGGACTTGTGATTTTCTGAACATATTCTGATGTTTCTCAGAGTTCCACTAAATACCTATTTCAGTTAAATGAATCATAGAGTACACACTATGAGTTATTACCAGAAGATCAACAAGGAAACATTCTGTTTTTCTGCATTGTTGCATATTAAATGAACAGGAACAGAAATAGGCTACCTTGGCCAAATCAGGGCCTACTTTCTCTAGGATATCAAGGAAGTATTCCACAGCATCCTGCTGCACATATCCTGAAAGAGAATACAACACACTTCATACACACAAACACACTGCAGTTACAACTAAATATTTCCATATATTATATATAATTCCCATCATAAACTTACTCTGTATACCAAGAGACTTGATAATTCCATGAGAGACACTCTTAGCACCCCTGTCCTGATTGCTGAGCTCTTCAAATATTTCCTTTAATGCTGACACTAATTTCCCATTCGTTTCACTGGGAGCTCTAAAAAAATTATACAACTGTTTTTTTTTAATTCAGTAAAATTTTTCAAATTATCCACTAACAATTCAGACAGATGAAAAAATAAAGAAGACAAAACCAACAACACCACTGACCCCTGTAGAACTCTCTCTCTGAATGCTTTGGTCATGAAGAGCACCTGCAATGTTGCATTCAAATAGCAGGTTGCACCTCGATTGGGCAAACCTCTATAAGAACCTAAGGAGAGGCAGCAACAGTTTTAACAAAAGCAATAATCATATCAGTAGTAGCAGTCATACTGGGAACGGCAGTAATTGACTATTGACTATGATTTTGAGATTATAGATTGTAAAATCATTAAACAAAGTCGACAGCTTCATTACATTTTTGTCAAATCCAATCATGAACTTTGGCCTCTAATAGAGTCATTAACGGTACATTATCTTTTTATATCTATATAACAATTTTTTTATTGCAGTTTCATGTTTTGCATAGCTATGTTTCAAGTCTAGTTTATTTATAAAGCCCTTTCCACTACAAAGTAGACCAAAGGGCTGTGCAAAAAAAAAAAAAAGTCTTAAAAAAAACCAACAACAAGTTATAATAAACAATACCTTTCACTATTTAAGAGGTTTTCATTTTATTTTTAAATTACTTATTTTTACATTTCTCTGATGTTTTAAGAAACTGGACAAGTATGTCAACTCACAAGGAACTTGGTTTGTTTGTCTTGTCTCCTTTGGATCCTTTATATGCATCATTTTAATGTCCATTGCCACCTGATTTACTTCTTCAATTAAATTACCTGCAGAGAGAGATACAACTACAACTTAACCTCTCTGTACCACATTTAAATACAATCATAGCACACAACGAAAGGAATAGGGAACAAAAACAGTCTTTATTAGATCCACAATGAACACTCAAAATAAAGGTAAAAAATAAAAATCAGTAACACTTTCTATGAAGCCTGTATTTATACTGTAAGTAGTATGATACTGTGCAGATCCTAAAGGCACAATATGCAATATTTTTGTAATAAAATATTCAAAAACCACTTGCACAGTGTGATATATTTCATGCAGTTGTGTACTTACATTATCCCAAAAGTTCCCAAAGATTTGTAAATACAGAGGAATTCCAATTTTAAATAATGGCTTGTACCTTGTGATTGTCGCCTATCAATGATGTAATATCCGCACTATCCTCGGTTTCCACTTTATAGAAACCATGACAACATACGTAGACAAATGCGGACGTGGTGTTATACAGCATCTGGCATGCCGCTGTTGTGTCGTTCAGTCATCATGGATCGTGATTATTAACTGGCGATTACAGAAAATCCCCCCAAAAACTAAACGTAGATCAACTGAGGCAAGCAGGCTTTGGGACAAACGGAGTGTGGCAAACAGGACGCGGCCGAGAGCCGTGAGAGAACAGCGTGAGGTTGGTGTGTGATTGAAGCACCACCTGCGAGCTGCATCGGTCTCTATCTCTCATGGAGGAGCTTCATAAGCATAAAAGGGGGAGCGACGATAGTGAAGGACGAGAGAGGACCAGGCCTGGACTACTTTACCTTATGTTTTGTTCATGTCAGTCGTCCATGAGGGGCTGACGCTTTTACTTTCGTTTTGTTTATTTTATTATTAAAGTGTTTAAAATTGTATTCTTAAAGTGCTTGATTTGCGTGTTGAGGATGATTGCCTTAAGACTAATTTTATCACTGAAATGGCTGAAATGGTACTGACTAAAAAATATTTCCTATTTGAAAACCGGTATTATTTACAGAGTGAGGACACGGCCATGGGGGCTACCATGGCTCCTGATTATGTTGATTTATATTTGGGTTTCTTGGAGGACAGATATGTTTTCAATAATTACCGTTTTTTCTGACAACATTATTTTGTTTAAAGGACAAGTTCGGTATTTTACACTTAGGGTGTACTCACACTAGGTACGGTTGCCATGAACCGGGCCCGAGTACGATTGTCCCCCCTCCCCACTCCCCCACTGGCCTGCACTCACATAGGGTTTCAGCATTCGTGCCGGAGCACGCTTACGTCATTATGGTGTGACGGTTTCGGGATAAACAGGAAGAGCGGCGCATCGCTCTGAGTCCATCGCTCTGTTTACTTTGTGGATAATTTTGAGTCGTTTGGTCCACAGCCCTCTCACAGCCTGTTGTTAAACATATCTATCGCCTTTGTGGCACGAAAATTTTCACGTAATCGTGCTGCTCGTATGAGGAGGTTTGCGTCACGCGTCCTGTTCCGTGCTCCAGCACGGTTAGCGCTCACACTGCATGCGAACCGCGCCCGAGTCCAACTGAACCGTGCTCTGGCCCACCTCTTCCAACCGGGCCAGGGCCGGCTAATCGAGCCGCGCCCGGGCACGGTTCGGAGCACTCACACTAGTCAAACGAACCGCGCTTTGGTGGTCAAACGCACTCGGGCACGGTTAAAACTGGCTAGTGTGAGTACACCCTTAAAGCCCTGTTTACAGATCATTTCTGATGAAATAGAACGGTTAAGATTAAAATTTGGACACATGCTCCTGTCCCGAGAATTTTAGGTTTATTTCGCTTTCCCCCCCACCCCCACAATGGTTGTCTAGGTGCACTGGAACATTCCTTCCTAAAACACATTAAACTTTTGTTTACAAAGACGTGAAACTCACCGAGTGGTCAGGGGTGTTCACTGATATGCTCATACAAAAATCGCTGCAAAAGATGCTTTCCAACAGGTTTTATCGTAGTTTTTGTCTAACTCCATTGACTTCTATTGAAAGAGCTGTGTGAGGTACGGTATTACTCCGCCGCTTCTTCTTCTGCTTCTTCTGTGTATTCAATGAAATGCCAGTGGTTTGCTTGCAATTGGCAAAGGTGCATTATCGCCACCAACTGGGCTGGAGTGTCTATAATTCAAGCTCTCAACGGAAGAATCTACGGGTGTGAGACGTTTGGAAAAATAGGTCCACAGTTTTACAACTAATGATAAAACACCTGTTGGAATGCATCTTTTTCAGCGATTTTTGAGTGAGCATATCAGTGGACACCCCTGACCACTCGGTGAGTTTCACGTCTTTGTAAACGAAAGTTTAATGTGTTTTAGGAAGGAATGTTCCAGTGCACCTTGACAACCATTGTGGGGGTGGGGGGGAAAGCGAAATAAACCTAAAATTCTCGGGACAGGAGCATGTGTCCAAATTTTAATCTTAACCGTTCTATTTCATCAGAAACGATCTGTAAACAGGGCTTTAAGTGTAAAATACCGAACTTACCCTTTAAGAGATACATTGATGACTGTTTTGTTATTAACAAAGGCTCTGAAAGTGATTGTGAAGCATTTGCTTTATATGTGAACTGTTTAAGACCTTCAATCAAATTCACATATCATGTGGGTATCACTAATGCCAATTTCTTGGACACATGCATATCAATTGTTGATAAACAAATTGTCTTTTCTCTGTATAGGAAAGATACAGCAAAGAACAGCCTCCTTCATGCTAAGTGTGCTCATCCAATCCCCTTAAAACGTGGGTTACCCTATAGCCAGTTTTTAAGACTCCACCGTATCTGTTCTAAGAAAGAGGATTTTGAGCCTAAAGCTCAGAACCTGTATACAGATTTCAATCACGGGGATATCCTAATAAGTGGCTCGATACTGCACTTGAGAAAGTTCGTATTTTACATTCACAGGAAGTAAGCAACTTAATCACAAATAATAGAAAGAAGAGCTTCCCATGTGCTTTCAAATACACTTATAGTCCATTGCGTAATGACAGTAGGAGGATTATTAAGAGTCATTGGCACATTGTTCAAAGCGATCCTCAGTTATTGAATATATTCAATGATCAACCACTTTATGTGTCTTCTGGGAGCTCTAGTCTGAGGGACAAGCTTGTTCATGCGGACACTCACATCTCTTTTCCGACTACTCTTGTCAATGCCCAGGGTAATTTTCCATGCTTTAATTGTACTTCTTGCACTAAATACGTCAAATGTAAATCATTCACACAATCCTTCTACACTAAAAACATACAAGATTAGACAATTGATTACATCCCCAATCTATCGCCACTTTAAGTTTGTCAAACATTCTTTGTCTGACATGAAGTTCCTTGGCATCGAGAGGATTTTACCTCATAGAAGAGGCGGAGATAGAGATAAGAAATTGTTGCAAAGGAAGGCCTTCTGGATCTTTGAACTTAAGTCTTTATTCCCTGATGGTATGAATGAAGAACTAGAACTTTCCTGTATTTTGTAAAGGAAACTTTTAACTCTCTCTTTTCCAGCACTTTAGACACAGTTGCTCCGTTGCGCTTAAAGAAGATTAAAGAAAATAGTCCAACGCCGTGGTACAGCGAGCACACTCGGCCCTTAAGAGAGCAGCCAGAGAGATGGAGCGCAACTGGAAGAAAACACAACTAGAGGTATTTCGCATTTCATGGAAAGAGAGCTCGATTGCTTACAGAGAGGCTTTAAAAGCTGCTAGATCTGCTTATTTTTCAACCCTATTAGAAGAAAATAAACATAATCCTAGGTATTTATTTGAAACAGTGGCTAAACTAACGAGAAATAAATCCTCAAGCCCAGAAGTTTCCAAGCAACACAGCAGTAATGACTTTATGAACTTCTTTACTAATAAGATTGATAACATCAGGGAGAAAATTATAACCATGCAACCATCTAGAAGAGGAAGAATTCGCTAAAGAAGAATTCTAGCTATAGGAGACGAAGAATTTGCTAAACTGAATTTGTTAAATCATCTAAATCGACAACATGTGTGTTAGACCCTATACCGACTAAGCTACTGAAAGAGATGCTTCCAGAGGTCCTAGATCCTCTTCTCAATATCATTAATTCATATTTGTCTCTAGGATATGTATCAAAAACTTTTAAGCTGGCTATGATTAAACCACTTGTTAAAAAACGCAACTTGATCCTACAGAATTAGTCAATTACAGGCCGATCTCGAATCTACCTTTTCTGTCAAAGATACTAGAAAAGGCAGTGTCTTCACAACTGTGTTCCTTTCTAGAAAGAAATGATATCTGGAGGATTTCCAGTCAGGATTTAGACCGTACCATAGTACCGAGACAGCTCTCGTTAGAGTCACAAATGCTCTTATCATCCGATCGTGGTTGTGTCTCTCTATTAGTGTTACTCGATCTTAGTGCTGCATTTGACACCATTGACCACAACATTCTTTTAAATAGACTCGAAAATTATGTTGGCATTAGTGGAATTGCACTAGCATGGTTTAAATCACACTTATCTGACCGTTATCAGTTTGTAGCAGTAAATGAAGAGATGTCTCATCGATCACAAGTTCAGTATGGCGTACCACAAGGCTCAGTACTAGGACCGCTGCTGTTCACTCTGTACATTCTACCCTCACACACACACACACACACACACACACACACACACACACACACACACACACACACACACACACACACACACACACACACACACACTCTGTACATGCTACCCTTGGGAGATATCATTAGGAAGCATGGCATTAGTTTTCACTGTTATGTTGATGATACTCAGCTCTATATTTCTTCACGCCCTGACGAAACCAATTCACTAAATTAACTGAATGCAGAGCTAATATACAAAACTGGATGACTAGTAATTTCCTACTACTAAATTCTGAAAAAACGGCTTCTAATTATTGGACAAAAAACTTCCTCACGTACTAATCTAGAATACTGTCTAACACTCGATGGCTGCTCTGTCGAGTCTTCGTCGTCGGTTAGGAACCTGGGTGTGTGTGTGTGTGTGTGTGTGTGTGTGTGTGTGTGTGTGTGTGGGTGTGCTCTTTGATACCAATCTTTCATTTGAAAGTCACGTGTCTAGTATCTGTAAAACTGCATTTTTCCATCTTAAAAATATATCTAAATTACGCCATATGCTCTCATTGACAAATGCGGAACAGTTAGTTCATGCGTTCATGACCTCAAGGCTAGATTATTGTAATGCTCTACTGGGTGTTTGCCCTGCACGCTTAATAAACAAACTACAGCTGGTTCAAAATGCAGCAGCTCGAGTTCTTACCAGAACCAGGAAGTATGACCATATTAGCCCAGTTCTGCCAACACTGCACTGGCTCCCTATTAAACATCGCATCAATTTTAAAATATTGCTGATTACTTACAAAGCACTAAATGGTTTAGCTCCGCAGTGCTTGAGCGAGCTCTTAAAGTCCAACTGAAATCAAAATTGACCCTATTTACTTTGTTAGCGCATATTACTAGTCTTGTGGTGAAAAATTAATCCGTGCAAGTTAATACACAGAAAAAAATTGTTTGCCGTCGTAATCTTTAATCCAAGTCTGAAAAGTTACTTCCGGTCTGGAATGGCTTTCCTTCTCTGATGATGTAGGTTTGACGGCTTGGGTTGGGAAACGCTTAACCACTCCCCTCAGACCGCTATGAGCAGAGATGGAGAGGAGGAGCGCTAGAGTAAAACCCTGCCCTCTGTTCAATATTCCGTTTCACTGGGAAATACGTCACAACACTGGAGAAAAGTCGTTTGCAACTTCCGGTTCACGCAGACTTTAACGCATTATAGTCCTTCACGTCTATTGCGATCTCACAACTCCAGCCAGTTGATAATACCTAGAATATCTCAATCGACTGCTGGCGGTAGATCCTTCTCCTATTTAGCACCAAAACTCTGGAACTCAGACACACTCTGTCAGTTCAAAGCTAGACTAAAGACACATCTCTTTGACCTAGCATTCACATAACACTGTCACGGTTCATGGATTCATTGACTCGCCTTCACTATGTGTGTGTGTGTTGTGTGAGTGGGCGCGGCTCATCAGCACGGCTTATTATTGTGGCTGATGGGCTGATAAGTGCCAGCTGTTTTGAACGAGGATGTCCTATATATTTTTTGTTACCTCATCCTGTCTTTGTCAGATGGTTGTTGAGGCTCACCAGGGATCTTCTCACCGTGTTTCTCCTGCATTCCAGTCCTGTTTCCATGCAGTGGATTTCCTGAGGTTTCCCGGAGGAATTACTACCTGTTCCTACATCTACGTCTGCCCATTGCGTCCCTACGTTACCGAGCCTGAGTCTTCTTCTGCCTGCTTCCACTCTGACCCGCACTACTGTCTACTACTATTGTGTTTAATACATTTTAATTGTGTTTCCTTCAGAGTTATGACAAACACATTATAGACTTCTATAATTCAATGTTAGGCTGCACAGATCAGGTCAGCCGGAACCGGGAAAACTTCCCATAAATCCTGATGTACTCGCTACATCATAAGAAGAATGGCATCTACGCTAATATTAATCTCTCTGTTTATCCCGAGGTTTACTGCAGTCCGCCGGATCCAGATCTGATGAAGGACCTTCGCCTGGACACACACACACACACACACACACACACCTCGTTTGGATGTGACGCCAGCGCAGTCCTGAAGTGTCACTAGTCTCTCCTCTGTGAAGGCCTCCTTCTTCTCTTTACCTCTCTACAGATAAAGCGTTGTTAGGATAATCCCGGTTCGCGTTGATACGCGGAAGCGATAAAAATTCTGTATTATAAATTTTAAGGCCAGACAAGTAGTTTGTTGAGGGTTGGTTTGTAGGGAAGGACTACACGCCTGCGCACATATAATCAAACGCACATACTTGGGCAGTATGTGGACTGTAATGAAGACTGAACTCGTAATGCGCATGTGCGTCATCAGCGTTTTCACTGGCTCGCGTTTTTGAAGTTTGCGCAGAAAGAACTTAAGAGTTTTCTGTGAGAACGGTGTCGTGTTAGCGGCCCCTAAGTTAAAGGGGGGGTGAATTGCTGTTTCATGCATACTGAGTTTTTTACACTGTTAAAGAGTTGGATTCCCATGCTAAACATGGACAAAGTTTCAAAAGTTAAGTTGTACATTTGAAGGAGTATTTTTGTTCCAAAAATACTCCTTCCGGTTTGTCACAAGTTTCGGAAAGTTTTTTTCGAGTATGGCTCTGTCTTACGTAAGATAGAGCGGAATTTCCTTATATGGGTCCTAAGGGCACTTCTCCGCGGCCGCGCGCGCACTCGCAGACCAGAGAGAGAAGAGAGCGAAAGCAGTACGTTACCTCAAAGCGCTATGCTCGGCTTTTAGGGAAGTCAATGTCACCAAAGAAGTGGGTTTTTGGTTGGCAGGGCAAGACAACCCTGCACAGATTCCCAAAGAACCCAGCGTTAAGGGAATAGTGGATGGAGTTTGTTTTTTCGAAGCATCAACGGAGGTTGTGCACGACTCTTTGTTCCCTGCATTTCGACGATGATTGTTTTATAAACAAAGCCCAGATCGACTTATTTGCAGATCGTCTAATGCTTAAGGATCGAGCAGTCACGGTGAGTAAACTACTTCAAATGTCTCTCTGTGTTGTTGTTAGATCAGTTAGCACAGCTATAGCACACCGCCCACACGGCCCGCCCCCAGCCGCTCGGTTTTTTCCGGAAAGACTCGGTACAGTCAATCTTTCACTTATAAATATAATAAAACTAAAGACGTTTTGGAGATATGAAGGATGCAATACTACTCTATAGGTACTCAAGATTAACAGGAGATTGAGTGAAAATGAGCATTTCACCCCCCCTTTAATAACTAATGATCTTTACAACGGAAGTGAATCAGTCAAACTAACTTTATCTGGACAATAACTTTATTCTAGATCTGCTGTAAAGCCTAAACACTCTCTGTTACTGTAATCTCCTGTTATCACTGTAAAGCTGCTTTGGAACAATCTATATTGTGTACAATCAACAAGATGACTTGACTTATTTATAATGGATTATAAATACAGGCTTCATAGAAAGTGTTACCAATCAAAAAATAAATCAACATCACCCGTAACAATTAACCATTACAGTATTTTTTTTCTTAGGTTTTCTAAAGTGTGCAGCTGTTGCTTTCTTCAGGTGAAATGGTCTTTACCTGAATCTGAGGACTCTGGCAGAGCAGTCTGATCAGTGCTGGGGGTATGTGACTGTCCCTCAATGCTGTTATTAGAGGCATGGGAAATCACCCTGCTGATATTACAGAGCACACAATTACATCTAGCATATATAATGTCTAATAAGATTAATTCATGCATCAATAAGGCCTTACCTTTGCCCGAAGTGTGACCATGAGGAACTTCTTTTCAGTGGTTTTACATCAGAGTCCAGGTTAAGAGTTCTTCAAATATTTGAAGATATACAGTATACAGTTTAAGATTCTGCAGTATTATCCAGTTTTTCCACAAGTAAACAATCAATATCGGAGTCACATTCCTTCACATTTTCTCTAGTCATGATTTAGATTTAGATTGGTCTAGTGAATCATGTAACACACTTACTGGTTTGGCACAGCTGTATTTTCTTTGGTCCTCATTTCATCTGTAGAGTAAGGAATAAAATTGCCTTAGATTTAACATACCTCAAACCATAATAAAATGTTTATTTTACATTTTTATTTTATTTTATTTTATAAAAAATTTCACACACACACACACACACACACACACACACACACACACACACACACACACACACACACACACACACACACACACTATTATTTCCAACCTTCATTCTGAGCCTCTGTCTGAAATGATCTATTTTTAAGGCATGGCTCCTTTAAGGCTTGTCAGTAAACGGCCACTGTTATGATTGGCTAATTTCATTGCATAGGAAACAGTATCAACGCCCACTCGCTATTGCACTGTCACATCCAATACAGTCACTGCTTCAAATTTAAACAAAAGTTTCTTTGCCAATTCTCCATAATACTGTGCCTCGTTTACAAAACAAAATGTTCAGAACAAACATATAATCCTCCGGCGTGATCCGGGACTCAAACTAGCTTTTTAAACTGAACGTTGTTTCCCTCTTCCATTTGTCCTGTTGTCGACAGACTCAAGCGTATGGAGTAGTGGAGTATCAGTGTAGACAGTGTGGACTCTATTTGCTATTCTTTATATTTATATTCTATAATTGCTTTCTTTATAATGAGGAGGTTGTTTTAAGCTCTGAAACTTGCAGGATATTTTAATGGTACAAAGACCTCTATATGTCAAAAGATCAAGGCAAATTTGATTTCTCATGCCATGACCCTGTAAGAATTGATAAATTAGGAAATTCCAGACAGTCTGTTTCAGGGGGTGACCAGACCCTGAGAGGACAAAAGGACCTCTCTGGAGATTACCATTTGAACTGGCCCTCATGCACCATCAAGACGAAAGTCTCACGTCCGAGTCATCCGAATCTACATCTCTTTCCCTCTCCCCTCACCCCCTCTCTCGCATGTTCAGATGATCACCTGAAGATCACCCAAGAAAATATATAGTTTAATGTGAATGATTATCACAGAGTATTTTCATGTTTGGTATCATTTAAAATGTCACAGTGCGACTGGTACAAATGTCCGATTTCCAAATAAGTGAAACAAAAGGTAATAAGGTTTTTGAAGGTTTATGGATAACTAGCACACAAGGAGGGGTTGGCCTCTAGACAAATGGTCTCCCTACACCCAGGGGTGCTACCTCTGAATGCAAATTTCCATGTGAAAGAGGTCTGGCTATTTAATGAAATTCAGCAGGGAGTTCGGGGTCTTTTCTGTACTTCAGATTGGTCCATGAGGCTGAGAGAGGGAAATCTCTCAGCCTCATGTATTTCTTAAAGTTGGGTTTGCATCTTCTCTCTATTCCAGAGCATTTGATGTTTTGTATCAATTATCTTTGAATTGATTATGAAATTGGCATGATACATTTACCTGACATAATAAATTGTTACATTTGATTATTCTAACTGACTTTGACATTATTTTCATTGAAGAGTTAAACGGAATAGTCAAACATTGCTCACTTTTAGTGAGGCACAGATATTATTAAAACCTTTCATTTATGGAGTCAGATTAAATAAACGAGTAAATATATGATCAATGTATTACAAATTTAACCAACCAATACTTTGCATGAGTGAGGACAGAACACGTAATACCTTCCACGTGTATTGGCGAACCGGCAATTGGACCAATATAGCGGGCCTTACAACCCCTATAAATCAGCTACCACCATCAAGCACAAAAGACAAAACCAAAACAAAACAAAGATTCATCCATACATGCAAAGAGTCAACGAAAACAGAAGCATGTGGCAAATAGCTACAGTTTTCAGAAATATTCAAAGTGACAAACAGGCATTATAACTGCACTTCAATTTCCATTTAAATCTAAATTGTGTGGTTGTTGCTATCGTCAGGTGAAATGGTCTTACCTGAATCTAAGGACTTTGTTGTAGCAGGCTGCTGAATGCTGGGATGAAGGGATTGTCCCTCACTGAAGGCAACAATATTCTTAAGAGACACCTATGCATCGCAAGCAAAATAAATAGAAATAACCGAGTTTACAAAATGGTCAACATCATCTAGCATAAGATCTATGAAGATGAAAGCATCCATATGAACTTTCTTTTATATCTAAGGTGAGTAGCCACTTGCAACTTATTTTCAATGGAATGACATAAACATATTTTGGGATGGGGAGAGCTTTTTGACTTTATCAGTTTGAGTAAGCCTTCTAAGGGTTCAGAGTATATTTTTCCCACATTAATTTCCCACATAATTATGTGGTTTTGTTTCATTTAAACATTGTATACTTTTTTTCTTGATTTACCCTAAAAGAATGGAAGTGAAATGTGACAACATGCTCCAATAGGAGGGGTACATTGTAACATGACAGATTAAAATATTATCTGATCTAATATAAAAAATATGACAAACTAAAACATTTAGTCAATAAAATACAATTATGAACTTTTTCATATAAAACAATGGCCTTTTTTAATAATTAAAAATCAAGTAATTTTTGAGCTTGACAACAAACACACCACAAAACAGCTGTACAGCATAGTTCAAAACATAATAATTGATAATTTCTAAACATTGACTCTCAGTCTTTATTCACATTTTCTCATGATTTCTCAAAAGAATTCATAAAAGTATAGAATAGAATCAGGCCTGGTTCTAGAACCAAATCACTGAGGGTGCTTCTGAATATAGTGAGGGTGCTGTTTACATAATCGTAGGAAATAGCTCAGTCATCAGTCTGAAACATAGTAACTCAAAATTGGGGATGTAGTATACAACAACACTGCTGTAATTGCTGTTAAGTTAAACAATATACGATCTGGCAGTAAATTATAGAATAGCATGTAAACAAGCAGCAATCTTCACTTTGCAAAACATTAAGACATAGTCTACCTACACTGTGGTAATACCTTTGATGTAATCAACTTCAACGACAATTGAACACTCATTGAAGTCACTGCCTTACACACGTCTCTCTCCATGACGGTGAGAGACACATTTTTACATAACCAGGCAGAAAATGTACCAAGAACATCCAATCTAACTTGAACATAAACACACGTAACTTTACTAACACAAACCCCAACCATATTGCTGTAATAACGCATAAATCAACTCCCAACAAACAATTACCCATAATGCACTAGCGCTGACTGCCGGGTCTGTACAATGACAACCATGACAACACATCAACACCCAATCAGTCATTCATTGTTAGCGTTATGCATAAACATATTGATAAAGCACTTCTGCAGTAACGTTATTACACCAAGGTATTGCTGCTATATTCTTTATGACAACTCCAATAACAACGACAAGCAGTTCAAAACAATTGACAGCAAAAGACCAAGAAGCTGCGCTAGCTTAACGTTACACAACACACATAACGTTACACAAAATACTTATTGAGCATGCTACAATTATTAATAATAATACTTACAGGTTGTGATTCGGAGGAGAAGCTAATCCAAATATATTCAGTACTGTAACCTTCCTTCAAACGGCTTGCTTGAGCCATTTTCTTATGTCCATGATGATTAAAAATGGATCGACACTTATTTTTACGTTACCTAAAGCCCCGTCTCAGAAAGTCAGCTAACAAAATTTCTGAGCGGGAAGCACGCACGCAAGCAAAGTGGGCAATTAAAGAGACAGCTTCACCTTTTGCGTATCGCGATCACGAAAGGACAACTACTACAATGCATTAAACATGAAAGCATAACGAAATAATTTATTTAATATATATATATATATATATATATATATATATATATATATATATATATATATATATATATATATATATATATATATATTTGTTTAATTTTATTAATTAATTTATTTTGTGTAGGCTATTCTATTATAGGCAAGAGTGTGAAATCCGTCTGTGTTTTATTTTCGGCAAAATCTCGTTTATGTGTGCTATTAATAATTTTTCATCTGAGGGTGCTTTCACTTTTATTTGAGGGTGCTTAGCACCCTCAAGCACCCCCGTAGAACCGGGCCTGAATAGAATAGAATAGAATAGAATAGAATAGAATAGAATAGAATAGAATAGTTCTAATAGGGGCTCATTGTAAAGCAGTGACAACATGCCCCAACTGCACAACTGCTATAGGGTCTTCTGCTGTTAGATCAGCATTAATCAACTATCTCAGCTGTTAAATAACAGATAGGCTATACGTTTAAAATAATATCAGATTTGTCTAATTTTAAATAAACGCAAAAACAGAGATGGAAAATGAATTTAAGTAAGAAATGTACTTTTGCTATGGTTAAATAAATGTTCAGTGATATATCTTCCAAAGATGTTTTAATTTTGGCGCAATTATTTCTCTATATAATGTTGATATGGCAAAGCCATGTGTGTGACAACTAGCCCCGCGTTAGTTTGTGCCTCGCTCACCCCTACAGAAGGTCAACAATGGAGGACAGGTTATAAACAACGCAAGAATATACTGTTATCATGCAAAGAAAATGTTCACCGCTGAGAGAGACTTCGTTTTAGTAGCAAATAAACACTTACCTCACACACAGCAAGAAAGAAATACGATAGCCTCATAAAGATCAGCCTTGAAGGCATAAGGTTTTGTCACTATATGGAAAGTCTTAATGGCCAGATTCGTTTAATCGATAGCCAATCTTACTATGTAACTCGCTATTATTAACAGATCATCAACATGCAAATCGAAACTACAGTTGGACCTGTAACTTAGATAGTTTCAATTCTAGAAATAGTTACCGCCCTTCAGCTGGTGTTTGAACTATGTGCTTAATCTGCCTACCTCGCATGGCATGTCCTCAGTGCAAACATCTTGTTAGATAAATGAAAGCAAAAATGCAGCAGGGCGAAAACATCTGATGAAGAGCTCAAAACATGAATTTAGCTTTCGCTTTCATCGAGAAAGTAGAGGACGGGTAATTTCACTGCTTAAGTTGGCTGACAGAGAATACACACACACACACACACACACACACACACACACACACACACACACACACACACACACTATTACAAAGGACCGTTTAGTATGTTCCCCAAAGCGATGTCAGACTCGGAATAACCTACGTACCGTTTGCCACCCGTCCTCTTCTCGGGTGTGGTTCGTCTCATTCAATTCATCACTTGGGCCAGAACTGAAACTGTAAATTAAGCCGAGATTCCCAATAACAACTCAAGGTCACGCCCTTTAGACTTAGCCAAGCCTACGTCTAACGTTGTTTTACGAGGGAGCAACGCCTGTTAGTTTCCAAATCAGCACATCGCTCGTTTATATAAAATATAGGATGGCACATGGAAATATAGGCTAAATATCGGGCAATCGAAACCTTTGCTAAACTAAACACAACATTCGCTTTAGGCTGTCTCCCCAGCACGAACACACAATCAGACATGAACATCTTATAGAGGCGCTTAAAGTTATCAACCATGACCAGTAAAATAGCTAAATAATTATGGTGTTTGAAAGAAGGGTTTAGTAAAGGGAAAGGGATCACGGGCACATTATGTGTAATAATTAGATTCAGCTCATTAGATCAGTGACATGAAGTGGTGTGACAGATGAGATGAGACACTGTGAATGAGAAACTTTAGGTTTCAGACTTGATATTTGTTTCAAAACATTTATTAAATCCTGTCTTTGCAAAAAGGTAAAAACTGCACAAAACAGATTAGGAAAAATCTGGTAAAAACAGGCAGTATACAATGCTATTTGCAGCGATTGCTGAACACCCGTGTAAACATTTGACTGTACATCGTTTGTTACAAGATATTGAGATCATTTTGTCATGCTTTAAGTGTTTCTTCAATCCTGGCAACCGAATCAACAATCCGAACTTTACTTTTACATTTATGCATTTGGCAGACGCTTTTATCCAAAGCGACTTACATTGCATTTCAAGGTACACATTTAAAATGTTTCATTGATCAAGATATGTTACGATCCAGATTTAGTTGTGTCTCTTGATACATTTAGAAATCTTTTTCAACATAAAATAAACTAAAGAAGAAACCTGTTATAATGGCATAATCGATCTCAGAGGGAAAGCATAAAGTCTATAGGCCTATGTGTAGTTGGTTGGAGAAACATGACGGCTGAATATACAGCACACTTGACTCTTGTTAAAGAGCCTCTCCTTCGAGTCTCACGACTTCTGGTTTATTTTCCACCCGGCAGCCGGATTATAATGCAGATAGTGGCTTTATCCTTGATGCCATGGTCAGAAAACTTGTCGGTGTCGTTGAGTTGTTTACTGGTGTAGAGTAATCGTAATCCAGACGGGTCTGTGAGAATTACATTAAATGTTAAGTTGTGGCATTAATAATAGTTATCAATGTCATAATTTATAATCCAACTTTATTGTTTCTCAAAGTCGTCTATTCAAATCAGAATCACATTTAAGGACCATATGGGTTACATGTGCAAGGTTTACAACAGTAAAATACAAGAACACAATAGCCTAATATTCATAAGATAAACATTGTGAGGTAAGATACATGAGTAAAAAAGAGCTTTTAGTGTGTCAGTACCTGATGCCTCATGCGGCAGTCTCTCAGCAAGTTTTTTTTTGAATTCCATCACTGTTGTGTTATTGAATTCTTCCTCCGACTTTGCGACGTCTATAGTTTTCTTCTCGCCTAGCATTCCGACCACAAACACTTGATATGTTCTCCCCATATCTCACAGACGCAAATAAATCACACGGACTGATGTTAATTGAGTCAAACTTTCTGTTTTCGATCGCATGTGAACGAAGCAAGTTTTGAAGGATTGCCCAATCTCGTCAAAGTGAGAGACAAACAAGGGATGGTAGAAAACCAAGCACACCCAACCTAAACTCATAAATGTAAATAGCCCTCAGTTCAGCTGACGGTTTATCAGAAAGCGTGCAATTTCTCAGAAGTGTTTGGTAAACAGAAAGTAGGGCAGCTCGTGTTATCTCGAAGACAACCGCGCAGTCCTGAAGAATAAAGGATTCTTCATAACATTATGTAGAAGTCTATTATTTGTACAGGACGAGATATTTATTCTTTATCGTCAACTTTTATATTTACAAAACTTTCATATTTCATGATTTATTAGAACACCCGCATGTCTGATTGGTGGTTTCGCTTTCTTTTTTTCCAAACTGAAAGCGAACGCATTATTGGTTCACTTCATAGGTAAGATATCGATCCCCTTCCCAACTTCCTCATTCATGCTTGTTGTCATTCTAGACGAACTGAAGAAGCAGCCTTCATCAAGATGGAAGACAACCAAAGCAGTGGACAGTACGACCTTAATGATACAACGCTGAAATTTGTCAGACGGAAAGACGACATTAGTAAGTTTTTCTGTAAATAATCTGTCAGATTAAAACAATACTCGGAGAAACGAAGAAGAGAAACTTTTGAAAAATTGTCGCCAGTGTACATAAATAATAGAAGTACACAAAACGTTGTGTTTTAGTGTTTTCAGTGCCACTGCTGATGCTGGTTTATGACCTTTTAGCTTTAGATGATGACCCCAACATTCTGAGAGCAGAAATGTCCTGTGGTCATGCTGTGTCTCCAGAGTCACTAACTGGCTGGTGTCGAAGTTTGCTGGACCAGGTAGGTCAGAAATTCTCTATACGGAGTTAAACGTAATAAATAAATAAATAAATAGTAATAATAATGTAATAGTCTAATTATTATCATCATTTTAACATGATTGTGCCAGGTAACGCATGTTTGTGGATCAACATCCTTGTTGGTTAGGGAATTTTAGGGTCAGGTTTAGAGTGACGCTTAAGGGCAAGTTGATGACCTTGTTTGCCTCAGTTTTGTTGGTGTGCACAAACCTGTTAGACAGTACACAATTAAATCTGAAACAAACCTTGTGCATTTTAATGCGACTGTGTGCCTCTATCTGGCTAAAGAAATCGTTCACAAGATCTGAGTGTATCTGCTAAATGTCGGCTCTGGGTGAAAGAGTGTTATGCTCTATCCTTGACCAAAAAGACCCTCTTTGAGAAGTGGTCTTTGTATCTCTAGATGTCTTTTCAGGCTTCACATTCGCATTCTTAACAAATATTAATAACTTGGAGGCAGAACTGGGCATCCAGAAGAACTTCCATTTGAACTTCCTAACCCTAACCCTTATCTATAATCATTTTTGTTGTTTTATTCTGTCCTTTCTAACAGGGTCAGTATAAATTTTACTGCCCAGCTATCTTGCATGGCACAATAAAATGTGGAGCAGAGTGGCCATACTTGGAGGTCAGGAAATTGGCAGTGCTTAGTGATGCAGAACAGGCTCATTTTGAAGAGAATATGGCTCTTCTGGCAGCAGTTGAGTACTGCGAGTTCAAATCAGTGAGTATAAATAACACTTCAATGCTCTCATGTGTTTTTTATGTCTTCTGGATAATGTGAATTCAGTGACAATTAATGTACAATTAAGTATGTCTCTGTATATTGAAAGTGTCCAAGCTGTGAGTCCTTCGTTGAGCGTGAAGACCTGGCCAACCTCTGCGTGAAATGCACTATCTGCACAGCTGTGAACAAGAAGATCTACCAGTTCTGCTGGCAGTGTATGAGGGAATGGAAAGGGGCAACTGCTAATTATATCCGCTGTAGTAATGAAAACTGTATCAACCCAGATGTTGACAAGCTAGCAAAGTGTAATAATATGAGGCTGTCTTATGTGAACAATGTAGAATGTCCTGCAATTCGTGCCTGCCCAACCTGCGGTCTCCTTTTAGAACACAATGGGTACGCTTGCAAAAACCTCATGTGTAAGCGCTGCAAGGTGGAGTTTTGCTTCCTTTGCCTAAAGCTGAAGAGTGTATGCAATCCAATCCGTGGGCCTTATGATGTTTGCTCAGTTGCAGAGCGGCAGACTGAAATTCCGGTTTGGAAGAGATAATATGTAAGAGATATGACCGATCGACGTGGAACACATATGACTCGTTTTGCTCTTTAAATTACAACAAGCATTTTTAATCGGTTCTTTACACTTATTTTTTTTGACATGATGCACCATTGTCAAATAGACTATTTAAACAGCAGTTTATTTTTCTAAAATGGTTTGGAATTTTAATTAATGCAGAGTACACCATGAAATAACCATGATTTAAGTTTAAATAGACTTTCCATTTGAAATGTATCTATGTGATAAAAAAACAATTCTGATGCATTCAAGGTATGGGGGATTGAACATGAAAAAGACTGTATTTTCATGAAGTGCCATATAATGTTGTGTTGATCAAACAATACTAAATAAATTGCAAAGCTAAAGCGACTAATCTAGTCCTACATATAATTTCACCATTATTACAACCAATAAACTGTGTGCTTGCCGTGCTATACAGATCAGAGTACTGAAGATTCAAGCCTGCCACTGATGAGAGGAGGAAGAGGATGATGAAGAACAGGCTCATTTAGCACACTCTCAATTTATTTATTTAGGTTTGTGAAATCATAGCACCTCTCTGTCTCCCACATGTGATCTCTTCGTTGTCATTTTATGATGTGACAGGCTTCCTCCTTCTCTGTCATGTTTGTGGACTGAAATAGTGTCTAATGGCTTATCAAAATGCATCAATATATTTTAATCACTGTCTATTTGCCTCTAATAAAATATGAAAGACTGGAAAAAGATCCTTTAAAGTTGCATGTAATTAACTTACGAGAAGCCCCTGTCTCTTATGGACTTACAAAGATTTGTACACTTACATTACTTACATAGCTACCTACCATAGATAGCAATGCTTTTGGGCAATATACAGAAGAGATTGAGTAGGGCCACTATTTATGTGCAACTAAGGTAGTACTTCGGGAAACCCTGAAGCAATCATTATGCACTCACCATTTCCATCAGAGAAAACGTTCTAAAAGTAGCCTATAGGCCTGTGAACAAGAGAATTTATTTGACAACAGAAGAGATGATGTAGACTCATGTTCTTTTAAAACAGCGAAGACATGGATATGTTTCCAATAGGATGTTCTTGTCAAATTCATAGCCTCATGATGTCTGGAAAACACCTGGCAGGCATAAGACTCATCATCAAACTGAACAAACAGAAAGGCATTCCTTAAGTCTTTGGAATTCTCTTGTTTATCAAGGAAACAAAAGCATTCATCAGTAGTTTTGTTTAAATGACAGGTATACAAATACTCTTTTGTCTTTTCACATGACATATAATGCTTCGAATCTTCCCTTAGGGTTAGGGTTAGGGTTATTCCCTTAACATTTCCAAAACATTTCTGATAATGTGAAATGTGCCAATAAAACTTAATGACAGGTAGAATAAAAAGTAAAACAAAAGAAATAATTAATCAAGGTTTCAATTATCCTAAAGAGACCTGCACTTGTTACAGTATACGTTTTTGTATGCTGTAACAATGCAAAACCACATTTCAGTGTCATCCATTTCAAAGTAAAGAGCAAGGCCATATTTAATTTGGTAACCTCATTCCCCCCACATTTAAGACCCACTATTTACATTTATATTCATAAAGGAAGTCAAGATTCTTTCACATGTGTGTTGGGTGTTACACAAGCAGGGTTGCTAGTTTTGGTTTCTGTTTGGGCTCTGAGGAACAGTAACTCTGCAGTGTTCAGTGTGATGTTATTTTGCACCCCATTATAACTGTGACTGTTCAGTCAAGTCAAGTCAAGTCATCTTCATTTATATAGCGCTTTTAACAATGTAGATTGTCTCAAAGCAGCTTTACAGAGATAAGCGTATAATTTAAGGTAACAGAGATTGTTTCGGCTTTACAGCAGAGTTAAGTTATTTCCATCTAAAGTTAGTTTTGATTGATTTGCTTCCGTCACAATGATCATTTGTTATTAAATTAGGGGCCGCCAAGACGACACCATTCTCTCTACACAGACTTTAAACGCGAACCTGTGAGAAACGCTGATGGCGGTCACATGCGCATTTAGAATGGGTTCTATAGGTATGTGCGTTTGAATATATGCAGGTTTGGAATTCCCTACAAGCCAAGCCTAAACAAAGTACTTGTCTTTCCTTATAAATTTTGATAAAGAATTTTATTTTATTTTGTTGCTTTGGGGTAGGAACGCGAAACAAAATTTCCCGACAACGCTTTATCTGTATAGTGGTAGAGGGATCCTCCATAGGGAGAGACTAGTTGGCACTTCAGCACTGCGTTGTCATCGGTCCAGGCGAAGGTCCTTCATCAGATCTGAAAATAAAGCCTGGATCCGGCAGGCTGCAGGAAAACCTCGGGATAAACACAGACACTAAAATTAGCGTAGATGCCATTCTTCTCATGATGTAACGAGTACATCAGGATTTATGGGAAGTGTTCCCGGTTCCGGCTGACCTAATATATGTAGCCTAACATTAAATTATAGAAGTCTATAATGTATTATGTGAATGCTATGTCAAAGAGATGTGTCTTTAATCTGGCTTTGAACTGACAGAGTGTGTCTGCTTCCCGGACAATGGTAGGAAGGCTGTTCCAGAGCTTTGGTGCTAAATAGGAAAAGGATCTACCGTCAGCAGTCGATTTAGATATTCTAGGTATAATCAACTGGCCGGAATTTTGAGATCGTAATAGACGTGACGGACTATAATGCGTTAAGAGCTCGCTCAAGCACTGCGGAGCTAAACCATTCAGTGCTTTGTAAGTAATCAGCAATATTTTAAAATGTATACGATGTTTAATAGGGAGCCAGTGCAGTGTGGACAGAACCGGGCTAATATGGTCATACTTCCTGGTTCTGGTAAGAACTCGAGCTGCTGCGTTTTGGACCAGCTGTAGTTTGTTTATTAAGCGTGCAGGGCAAACACCCATGATAGTGTAAGGCCCGCTATATTGGCCCAATTGCCGGTTCGCCAATATACTGGGAAGGAATCACGTGTTCTGTCCTCACTCATGCAAAGTATTGGTTGGTTAAATTTGTAATATATTAATCATATATTTACTTGTTTATTTCATCTGACTCCATAAATGAAAGGTTTTAATAATATCTGTGCCTCACTAAAAGTGAGCGAATGTTTGACTATTCCTTTTAACCATTAAATGAACAATGTCAAAATCAGTTGGAATAATCACATTCACACAATCAGCAATTTAATATTTCAGAATATTTAAATATTTCAGCCAAGAAGCCCCGATAGAGCACGCACACCTTCCTTTATCCTGTTTGCCCAGGTGATATGGGGGATGGGGAAAACCACCCTCAAATGGCTTAACCAGTTTTCTCTAAACTTCTATAAACCTTATTTCCTTTTATTTGATCTATCTGGATATGAGATATCTGTACCACTCACTTTGAGACATTTCAAATTACACCAAAAGCATAAAAGTCAATGATAAACATTCACATTAAACCATGTTCTTGTGTGAGTTCTTTGTTTCTGAGAGGAAGAAGGCTGTATGGGGGAGGTCGAATGCTAATTAGCCAGCAGGGGCATTTTGTCCCATAGACCAGTATTTTCAGTCTTACAATAGCATTACTATTGTACATAATCATGAAGGTCTCTAGAATCATCCAAACAAAACAAATCTTACAAGAGATCTATAGTTTTTTGTATACTAAGTCAAAAGTCCAAATGGGAACTATACACTCACCTAAAGGATTATTAGGAACAACATACTAATACTGTGTTTGACCCCCTTTCACCTTCAGAACTGCCTTAATTCTATGTGGCATTGATTCAACAAGGTGCTGAAAGCATTCTTTAGAAATGTTGGCCCATATTGATAGGATAGCATCTTGCAGTTGATGGAGATTTGTGGGATGCACATCCAGGGCACGAAGCTCCCGTTCCACCACATCCCAAAGATGCTCTATTGGGTTGAGACCTGGTGACTGTGGGGGCCATTTTAGTACAGTGAACTCATTGTCATGTTCAAGAAACCAATTTGAAATGATTCGAGCTTTGTGACATGGTGCATTATCCTGCTGGAAGTAGCCATCAGAGGATGGGTACATGGTGGTCATAAAGGGATGGACATGGTCAGAAACAATGCTCAGGTAGGCCGTGGCATTTAAACGATGCCCAATTGGCACTAAGGGGCCTAAAGTGTGCCAAGAAAACATCCCCCACACCATTACACCACCACCACCAGCCTGCACAGTGGTAACAAGGCATGATGGATCCATGTTCTCATTCTGTTTACGCCAAATTCTGACTCTACCATCTGAATGTCTCAACAGAAATCGAGACTCATCAGACCAGGCAACATTTTTCCAGTCTTCAACTGTCCAATTTTGGTGAGCTCGTGCAAATTGTAGCCTCTTTTTTCCTATTTGTAGTGGAGATGAGTGGTACCCGGTGGGGTCTTCTGCTGTTGTAGCCCATCCGCCTCAAGGTTGTGCGTGTTGTGGCTTCACAAATGCTTTGCTGCATACCTCGGTTGTAACGAGTGGTTATTTCAGTCAAAGTTGCTCTTCTATCAGCTTGAATCAGTCGGCCCATTCTCCTCTGACCTCTAGCATCAACAAGGCATTTTCGCCCACAGGACTGCCGCATACTGGATGTTTTTCCATTTTCACACCATTCTTTGTAAACCCTAGAAATGGTTGTGTGCGAAAATCCCAGTAACTGAGCAGATTGTGAAATACTCAGACCGGCCCGTCTGGCACCAACAACCATGCCACGCTCAAAATTGCTTAAATCACCTTTCTTTCCCATTCTGACATTCAGTTTGGAGTTCAGGAGATTGTCTTGACCAGGACCACACCCCTAAATGCACTGAAGCAACTGCCATGTGATTGGTTGATTAGATAATTGCATTAATGAGAAATTGAACAGGTGTTCCTAATAATCCTTTAGGTGAGTGTAGTTGCAAGTGGGCAAATGCCTTGTAAGAACATATCTCAGAGACTGTATATCTGATTATATCTATATCATAATTATATGTGTCAAATAATATGATTAGAATCAAACCTGATCAGGATGTTACAAAGAGAAAAATTGGAGTCTTTAGAGTTGATCATTTATTTAAAACATCTGTTTTTCATATAATTCTACAAATTTAAAGTGTGCTACTTAATTTCTGCCTATGTCTGTTGTAGCACTCACTCTCTGGCTATTAACTAGTAGATTAATAAATAACTTGTTATGCCAATCTATGGACCAGCGTTTCAGAAGAAATAGATTCGCTGCTGAGAAAGATGCCACAACAACAGTGAACACTCATTTGAACACACTGTATTTTCAGTATGACAACTCAACAGGTGAATTACATTAATTGATAAACAAATAAAATAAAAATAAAAATAAGAATATGGATTTTGTTTCCAACAAGAATGTAACTTCCCCAAATCTTGCTGTTATTTCCTTTGTTTCTTTAGGTCTCAATTTTTTCTCTTTGGGTTTCAACGAGGTAAAGTCAGCTCACTACACTTACTGCAGTATTCCCTTAACTCTATCAGGGTTAAATATATTCACTTATATCTGTACACACTTGTGTCTTTGGTAAGCAATCAGTGTAAATTATCAAAACCCAAGTAAATATACAACCCAATTGAACAACAAAGATTTTTTCAATTGAATAGAATCAAAATGTTCAGTCTTTGTGAAAAAGAAGAGAGTTCTTTGAAAAGTCCATAGAAAAAGTTAGTTGTCCTTTATTAGTTGATGATGAAAAAGGACTCCATCCGAGAAAAAAACAAAAGATGAGGAAAATTATTCTTTTTCCTGCCATTCGCCGATCAAATCAGTGCAAAGACTTGTCTTTCCTCAACTGAAAGATCCAAGAACCGACTCAAGGGAGGCTCGCCAGTCCACTCCAAACCCTCCTCAGAAACCACTGGAAGGCCGGGACAAATCCAGAATACAGGCACCAACACAGCATCACATCAGACAGAGGACATCAATCGAAAAGGACAGAACAACAGAAAAAAAAACCTGACCAAGGAGATCGTTAAACTCACAGAAAATTCCAGAGTGGTGCAGGTACAGCACGTCCCGTTTAAATCGTTCTCTTTACCATCAATCCATCGACAGAACTCATCTAGAAGATTATTTTCCTTATGTTTCTCGGAGCGTCGTGACACAGCGCTCATCAGGCATCCGTGCACGAGAGACAGAGAGCTGCCTCTAACTTTACGCATAAACCTCGTGCAAAAACAATTTTTCCGCTGCGCCAGATTCTGCGCTCGCATTGGCTCATCTCAAGTTCAAAACTCATCACCATTGGACACAATAATACCCAATTGAAAATATACGTTAGTATGAAATTAATATTTTTCTTTTATGATGTTACTTCTATTGAATAGTTTTAAATAATTCTCCCATTAGTATATTATTATATTAATAACAATCATTTTTTTCTCTGTTACTCCCTGGTAACCTTGGTTACACTGTTCTGTGTTGTTTCTGATTTTGAGGATGAATTTTGTCCATTGACAAAATTCATTTGATTCTAATCATAATATAACATTATTGAAAAACTGATTTTTTTTTTCAGGACAAAAAATGCCTAAGCTTTGACAAAAAGTAATTTTTATTGTTATAATTGTGATTTCATAATATGTAGATATGAATGCAACTGGAAAAACTTGTGAAGAGATGTCTTTCAGTCTTTCAGCTCTGCAGCCATCTACTGGTTAAAGTGATAATTTGCTACTTTTAAAACTGCATTTTCCAAAAGATGGGCAAAAATCTTACACTAAACCATGTCAAACTATCAATGTTATTGACATGAAAGTTAGAAATGTGGGTCAAAAAGACCCCGAACAGCGCACAAGTGTTAAGACAAATGGATTTGTTGTTTGTTGTGTTTTCATATTCAAGAGATTATAAGCTAGATGCAGCTTTTTTGGGTTCGACTTTTCAAATGTTCTTCGACTTTTATACATAATAAATTTGTTAATGAATAAAGACTGATCTGTTGAAAGCAGTTATTTTGAGATAGATGCCAAATGTTCTCCACCTATTCATATTTGACATTGAGGGGGTGCATACAACATATTTGCCCACCGGCAACTATAGTTGCCGCACATTCAAATACGATTTTCAAGAAAAAAAAAAAGAAAAAAAACCTGGGGAAAATAAACGCAGAACATGTTTACATATAGGACACTATTAACACGACTATATGTATGAAACCATTCAGAAAAATTTGGCCACAAATGGGTTAAAGTTTGGATGCGTGTCTCTAGTTCTGAAATCTTCTCCATCAGCCTGACTATCTCCCTGCATTTATCACATGTGAAGCCCTCAGCGCTGACAGAGAAGGCTATGCTACACATGTGACACGCAAGTGACAATAATAGGAGAAGACATGACTCACTGTGTTTGTTGTCTGATCCTACTCACCACAGTTGTTTGATTTGTAAAAGGCGCGGGGGCACACGCAAAAGAAAAGACGGCAAGCACTGATGGCAACAGGCTAGCGAGATACTAGCGTGTTGTGCTATTGATATGATTTAGATAAAAGCTAACGATGTCAGATTAATGTGATAGGCAATATAAGACAATATCTAATATATGTTGATGAGTAAGTTAAATTTAGCAAATAAGAACAAGGAATGATATTAAATAGAGATTCAAAACAGAAGGCTATACGGAGCTTACAGACACAGACCAGCAGCAAGGCAGACAGGAGCAATCAGGCAAAGACTATAAAATTACACAAGACGCGTCACTTGTATTGTTTTGAATGGGGGAAAGTACAACGCTCAATATGCCAGAATAAGTCGGCCTTCAAAATAAGAGCCAATTGCCAATTGGTAAAGTCATCGTGTCACTGCAGCTGCCGTTAGAAGCTCCGCAGTCAGTCAGATGCTGACTGATAAAGACAGGAGCTGCACTTGCAAGCCTGAGGGGCGTTTCAAAGATGGTCGCCGAGTGAAATTACTTATCTTACAGGGACTTTGCCAGGTGACACTAAAGGCCCTGGAGTACAATAGACCAATGGAGCTGAAGGGATGGAGGAACGAGGCACAGATGAAGGCCAAGAAGTCCAAGGCAGAGCAACGGCTGACCAGGACGAAGCCGGAGGGACAGGGAAGCCCAGTGGAGCGGGAAGGGCAGAGGGTTAAGAGACTGCCTCCTTGAATGTGACAGGGCACGCAAAGAGTTCAGAAATACGGGACAGGCATAGGAGGTGAGAGTGTGAGGCAGGGTGGGAGATTCCACAACAACTCAGGCTCGGTGCTGATCCTTTTCCACTACTCAACCTTTACCAAATAATTCGAATTCAGCACACTCACAGCAGCCTTTGGAGTATGGGCGGGCTCCATTCCATTCCTTCATTCTTGACGAGTATTCCCAATGGGAAAGACACTGGGACTTGCTCAGGCTCAGAGTCCTTTTTAAGGCTCTAGCTTGCACCTGGTCACACATGGCACTTTTCGGCTCTGGGTCTGCGGTGGGCTCAATGATAGACTAGGTGGATGGTACTGCAGGTGGGTAAAGATCCTCCTCTCTCTCGCCTATGGTGTTGGGGCATCCACACTGATGTAATACCTACTGGACGAACCTGTGGAGCATCATGCAGAGGCTGATGTCGTCGTGACTCGTGGTGCACAAATGGGAACCAGATTAAGAAACCTCTGCGTGTGCCCCTCGGGGGACTGATCCCCCTGGGAGAGAAGAGAGATCTGAAAAGCTGATCTGCTGCTAAATCCATGTGTCTAGATCAGATATTCTGTCAGCATAGGGTTGCAAAAAGGTGACAATAAAAGAGCTGGATCTATTTGCAAGCAGTTTTCTTTAATCAAAATAAACTTAATTAAACTTCTTTAGGGCAATCTGGAAACAAAAACATGGGAAACAGAAAAACACCTATTGTGAGACGAGAACTGACAAAGAGCAACTGAAAATATGCACTATATATACAGAGACAAACACTAGGGACTAAACAAGGTAATTAACTAGGCACTGGTGTGACATGAGGGCAAATCTAAAACTATGGTAACTGATGAACTAACACAAAGGAAACATGATCAAACACAGAAAACAGAACAGGGAACAGTGAAAATAATACAAGATAGCAATCCAAACCAAACTCAAACCCAGAACAGACATTTCATTTAGTTTTTTAAAATTGCGCACACCTTTGAAAAAGTCATATTTCACCTATTATCAGTGACCCAGTCTTAGTTAATTTTCCATTCTGTAAAATGCATCTTCATATCCTCAAAAACAATCTCCTAAGACAGTGGTTCTCAACTCCAGTCCTCGGGACCCACTGCTCTGCACATTTTGTATGTCTCCCTTATTTAACACACCTGAACCAGATCATCAGCTCGTTAGAAGAGACTCCATGAACTGATTTGAGCGTGTCAGATAAGAGAGACATACAAAATGTGCAGAGCAGCGGGTCCCGAGGACTGGAGTTGAGAACCACTGTCCTAAGATACAGTATATTAAATGAGATGGGGACCCATACATGGAGACATTCTGGAACAAGCACATGTTTTCACATTCTTTTTATTTCTATAACATGTCTCTATGTTCTCCATTCGAAACAAGAAAAATGTATTAAATTTTACAAAACAAAATTGGAGCCATCCAATGACATAATTGCAAAAAAGCAACAGTTTATAATGGTTATTCAGTAGCAGAACTCTGACTGGATCTTGCCTGTGCTGAGGTTCTACCCTGCTGTTGAGAGTTATAATATTTCTGGAGGAGAAAGAAAAAGAATGAAAGTTAAAATTATACTACACTCAGCCCTTTTAATATAAAATGCAGCTGATGAAGAACTTAAAATATCTGACAATGTTTCATGTTTTTAGCATGCCAGCAGCTTGTTGTTAGTCATTTCACACAAAAAGTGAACCTTAGAATTTTTAAGGTCACAGCAACAAAAAACAGCACATTTAATTCAGACGGTCATAAAGGGGTTGAAAATGGTCAAGTAAACCAAATGACCCCATTAGCTCTTTCCCCGCCATTGACTGAATTTTCCCGGCTTTCCGTGTTTTCACTGTTATGCGGTAGTGGTGCTTACCCATCTTCTGAAAGAATACTAAATCTCCTGATCAAAATATGTGCGAAGATGATGCAAAAACAAGCAATGTAATATATTAATTGAATAATCATGTAAAATAGTGTGATCATCAATATTAAATCAAAACTGCCTAATGTTACTGAATTGTAAAAATGTCAACCCAGGATGAGCTACAGGACTGTGAAGCTTTGTTCTGAATCATCGTTCTGAATCTGATCAAGAAATGTCACTTTATAAGCTTTTTGCTCAAAATGTTGCTTTTTTTATGAAACTTTAATACCCACATTCAAGTGTTGATAAAAAAAAAGAATGCTTGCGTTTTTTTATGTTTAAAAGCAAAGGCTCTGTTCTTTCTTTTGATATATTGCATGTTCATACAAAAAAAAAATATTATAAGGGTCATGAAAATTTTGTGAAAATTGTCAAAAACGCTGGTGGTGGCTGGCAACTTAAAAAAAAAAAAAAAAAAAAAAAAAAACATTGGCGGGAAGGAGTTAAACATTTCCCTATAGACTATATTAAGTATTGAGTCATGTACAAGAACATTACTTCAAATAAGCATTTATTTTACAAGTAAATAAGGTGCATTTAATTTGTATGAATTGTGCCATACCTCCAAGTTTTGGTAATGCTGCAGGCTACTGCAGTGAATTATTCTATCAGGTTCCACATAATCAAAGATCAGAGAGCAGAGTTTGCAAAAGAAAACTGTCCTGGGCACCACAAATTCAACCCCTGAGAAAGACAGATGACAAAAAATTAGAGACATAAAAGATCACTGCGATTTAATAACAAACCTCAATCTGTCCAAAAACAAATTGAACAACTTAAAAGTAGAAATAGACACAAAAAGAAAGGAAAAAGCATTCTATTTTTTCATACAGATATTTACATTGTAAGAGATAGTTCACCCAAAAATCAAAAGCAATAAAATAGATAGTGACTGATGAGAGGGTGCTTTCACACTGGGAGTTTAGTTCAGAACGGGGCTCTGATCGCATGAAAAATCGCTTATGTGAACACGGTCATGTGGACCCGGGTGCGCACTGGGGTACCGAACCCCAGACTACCTGGAGGAGCTGGTCTGAGTTCAGTTGCTCCCGAACCGTGCCGCGGTTCGCGTGAATGTGAAAGCAACACGGACTCGGGTGCGTACTTGTTCAGGAAGAAAACAAGGAACTTGCGCATGCGTTTTAGCTGATTATTATGATGTATTAAGTTAAATAAAACACATGTAAAGGGATGACAGTGTTGATGATTTACCTTGGATACGAGCGAGCCTGCCGTGTATTCGCGCATAGCGCGTTGAATCAGGGCAACAAATGAATGGAAATCCACTGTTTCCTCAAGAGTGCGTTTGCAGCCAGCAAAAAGCCAAATGCGACACACAGTAAACCTGTGTTGTTCATTCAGCTGTGCATAATAGCACCAAATTAATAACAAACATAATATATTGAACCGCGTTCAGTTTTCTATTACGCGCCGTGCACGTTTGCGATGACGTAAGATGCACGCAAACGCACAGGGTTCGACAGAATCAAGTTGAGTGTGAAACCAGACCAACGCTGCGGGGGGCGCCGGGAACAATCGCGCTCGGGCCGCAGCAAACAAGCCCAGTGTGAAAGCAGCCTTAGTTTTCATTGCGTTCATGTTCTGTTTGCCTGTGACACCCACAGTCCTGTTCATTAACCTTGTTCTGTCCCGAAGATTCTGTTTTGTCAAAGTTAAAGGTTGTATCAGTGATTTCAGGCCCCCCCCCAAAAAAAGATCACATTCATGGGTTCAACCAACCACTCAAAACCAAAACAAACAGTGTTCCAACCAATCACCGACAGGGGGGGGGGGGGGTGTTGTGAGGTTTTGAGCCAACTTCTGAAAACCTCACAACACCCCCCCCCCCCCCGCCCCGCCCCCTGTCGGTGATTGGTTGGAACACTATTTGTTTTGGTTTTGAGTGATTGGTGAACCCAATTGTTTTTGTGTGCAGATCTCAGAGCCTAGGCTGCCTACAGAGACACATTTTTTTTGACAGCATGCTTATGGGGCGGGCAGCTAGCGGATCGTTAGGAAAGATTAGATGAATGTGATAAAAAAAATTTGGGCCTGAAATCACTGATACCACCTTTAAGGTTGTTTAATAAAAGACTGCTGAAGCTAGATCCTGCTTCCTCACTGCTGCATCCTGCATTTTGACCTTATCAGGGACATGGCTAGGGTTGGAAGAGTTAAGATATAATACCATAACAATAAATAAGTTATAATATAGTTATTTTTAACCTTTAATAATACCAGCTGATAGGGTTCTCTGTATGTTTACAGCATTATGTGAGATATATTTTTTCTTGAGAAAATTTAACATGTAGGCTATCCACTGTAGCCTACCTAATATTTATCCAAATGAGTCAATATTGAATCAAGATTGAAATCAAATCCCAAGAATTGAATTGAAATCGTGAAAATTGTGTTAAGCAATAATACTAACAGTAGCCTACCAGTCATTGAACCATGTAAACACTGTAACATGTTGTCAGTAAACTTAATAAAATTCTGTTTAGTTACCAAATGTTTTGACAATCACAATTACACCTATTGTAAACTGTGAACAAGTAAGAAAATAATTTCTCCATTTCGCTGAACTATTGTCTCATCAGCTCTTTGAGTGAATGAATGATGACTTTTCAATGGCAACTGACAACAGTCCAAACAAATACTGTTTAGCTGGTGGGCATTTCAATATCTGACATGTAAAACAAGCAGAGATGGCAAAAGTACTCACTTCTCGGACTCAAGTAGAAGTACAGATGCTTTTAACTTCTTTACTCAAGTAAAAGTAACAAAGTACAGGCTTGGACATTTACTTAAAGTATAAAAGTAAAAGTAGCCCTGCGAATGATAAACTTTTTTTATGCAAAGCTACCTGGACCACACTAATGTTACTGGAGTGCAAGCTGAGAAACTTAAGTGGATATGGAAAAAAACTTCTTTATTTGCCAATGTTAATCTACTAACTCTTCTGACTGCTTTGTCGGACAAAATTGTGGACTAAGATTGGTCAGATCGCCTGTCAATCAAACTCCCTGTGAAGGGTTGATGACGCGAAAAATAACTTGGTAACTCCACTGAAATTATTTGAAACTAAAGTAACCAAAGTTTCTCTTTTTTAATCTTCCCCTTAACATTTAAAGAATCTACATGTAGGCTATGTAATGATTTTTCCACAAATGAATGCCGCCGAATCTGTTGAGTCGTCTTGTAGTGATGGGTCAAGTGCAACGTATATTCCCATCAAATTAAACCATTCCCTTCCGTTCCCTTTAGTTATTGTTGATATGTCCGACAAGCGACGCCGCTCTCACGCCACAGCATGTTCTCACGCAGTGAAAAATACATCGCGGAGCACAGAGGACACTGACAAGGCGCTGACAGATTATTTTTTTATATGAAACAAATTCTCACCTTTCAAATTTAGTCATTTTTTAAAGAAATTTAAACAATAAATACCGTTTTGTGGCTCTTTAAAGGGATAGTTCGACCAAAAATGATATTAAACCCATGATTTACTCACCCTCAAGCCGTTCGAGATGCATATGTCATTTTTCAAACGAACACATTTTCAGTTATTTTAGAAAATGTCTTAGATCTTTCAGTGGTTATAATGTCAAGTTATGTGGTCCACCTCCTTCAAGTCCCACAAATGTGCATGCATCCTTCACAAAAGTAATCCATCTGGCTCCAGGGGGATAAACGAAGGCCTTCTGAAGGTAATCCGTGTGGTTTTGTCGTAAAAATATACATATTTAAAACTTTATAAATGAAAATAACTGGCTTCTGGCAATGGTTGACGCGCGTTCACGGGAAATGGATGCCGGCGTATGACGTAGGACGTAGCATAGGAAGCGTCGTGACGTAGTTATGTGTCGTGACAGATTGCTGTAGAGCCTCAGTTAAAGCTGCTTGTGAACCGGTCATCTCTTCCTTCTAGTTAATTTATAGCATCAAATAAACATGAATGAACATCAGAAGGAATGTTGTTTTTACATGAAAAGACGTTGGTACACTTTGTTTTTCAAGTTTAAATCCTCCAATGTTAATCTACTAACTCTTCTGACTGCTTTGTTGGACAAAATTGTGGACTAAGATTGGTCAGATCGCCTGTCAATCAAACTCCCTGTGAAGGGTTGATGACGCGAAAAATAACTTGGTAACTCCACTGAAATTATTTGAAACTAAAGTAACGAGCCAATTTTGTAAAATGTAAGGAGTAGAAAGTATCGATATTCCTGTTAAAATGTAAGGAGTAAAAGTAAAAAATCGGCACAAAAATAAATAGTAAAGTAAAGTAAAAATATCTGAAAAATCTACTTGAGTACCATAACTAAGTATTTGTACTTCGTTACTTCCCATCTCTGAAAACGAGGACTTTAAAACTGCGCTGAGCGGAAATAATGTGTAAGGAAACTGTTAATCTACCACGACCAGCTCTTACTGCTTTTCATCGACATATTTCTAGTACTGGGAGAACAAATTAAAAGTCATGAAACATATTTTATCTGTGAAGTGAAACGTGTTAAATTTTCAAATAGATCAGGGGCTCAAGTCCCCGAAGCCCACCTTGCAACACCACTGGTCTCCATACACTTTCATTTTATTTTATTTTTGGGTGAACACCTTTAACAGACTGACTGATGCAAATGAACTGAAAAGCCCATGTTCACCACATGTTTGTCATCTTACCAGTGGGGTTGTCTGGGCTGAATGGGGCCGGGACAAAGTCTTCAGTCGCAAGGGAAGTAAAACAGGCTTTCTTAGCCTCTGGTTCATGCTTTGGTTCAGGGTCTTGTCTGCGTTTACACACTTCTGAAAATAACAACAGACATTCACAAAGGAATCTGTAAGAGAATGCAATGCCATCAACAATGCCGGTGTTGATCATACATAAATGTGCAATTCAACGTATAGCACTTCAATGAATGAATAAGGCATCCAAAGTGCATTACAATCATATCAGGGGTCTCCCTGCACACACCACCAGTGTGCAGAATCTACCTTGTCGATGTGACGGCAGCCACGGTACAATGGCACCAGTGTGTTAACCACTCACCAGCTATAGGTGGAGAGGAGAGAGAGCTATTGAGCAACCAGGACACTGGGGTTACACCCCTACTCTTTTATGAGAAGTTCCATGGGATTTTTAAAGATCACAGGGAGTCGGGACCTCAGTTTAATGTCTTATCCAAAGAAAGGAGCTTTTTTTGACAGTATAGTGTCCCCATCACTACACTAGGGCATTAGGACCCACACAGACCACAGTGTGAGCGCCCCCTGCTGACCTCACTAACTCCTCCTCCAGCAGCAACCTAGTTTTCCCAGGACTCTGTCTCTCATCCAGACACTGACCAGACTCAGCCCTGCTGAGCTTCAGTGGGCAACCGGTCTTGGGCTGCAGGGTAATATGGCTGTGGCTTTCCCTATACATATTTTTCCAAATAGAATAGTGCCACAAAAGTTCCCCAACCAGGAAGCCAAAGTCAACAGTGGCAAAGAAAAACTCATTAAGAACATGCCCTCTGGATTCTTTGTAGGTTCTTTAGAATCTCTTTTTTAATTGCAAAGAAATAATCTTCATTTTTATAAAAACATTGCCAGAGGTGGGTAGTAACGAAGTACATTTACTCCATTACATTTACTTGAGTACAGCTTTTGGATACTCTACCCACATCTGAACATTACTAGTAAATTAAACAATTTACTCATAAAACTGAGGACCGAATGAAATCCAGAATTAATGTTAAATTGTCAGTTGGCTTCTCCATCCTTACCTTCCAGTTGTGGTTTATCAGGAGCTCCACCACACTGCTGAAAAAGAAAGTCAGAGGAAAAATATGGAAAGGATTTAAAAAATAACTATTTGCAGTCATTCAATATATCCCTTTCACTCCACTTAACAAATGTTTCAGCATATCTGCAACAAAACTGCAATTTTGTTAAATGTTAAATCAATTCAAATTCCATCACCTCTGCTCTGTCAGCTTCTCCTGGTTCTCCTGGTTCAGCAGTTTTCGTTCTGGGCTCTTCTCTCACGTCCTCCACCAATGGGTCTGATGAAGGTATTAAAGCACGAAGATCAGAAACGGCTGCTTCACTAAATCTGTTCATTCTGCTAGGCTAACCATGCTCAACAACAAGTTTCTCATGACATCAAATGTTTTTATCTGTACCTGAGGAAATTCACCTCATATTACAAATAAAACATGGATTATGTTTAGTTCTGTCATGACAACTCTAGGAATGATTGGCATGGTAATTGGGTATGACAATGTTGTATGTTTGGTCTTGGCGAAACAGATCTGCTACGCTGCTGCAGAGCAAATACGGGACTTGCTACTGCCAATACATACACGACACACTGCTGTGAGCAAGTAAGAGATGCTGCTGCTCGACAATATAACGTACATGAATTACTCCCCAACAGAGCAGGTGACATGATATTTGACAATACAATACAAGCAGAGTGTAATGTATGTCAGAAAATCCCCCACCCCCAGCAGATCTACCGCCAAAACATATGTACTGCTGCTTCTCCGAAGAGCCATAGGAACGTGTGTATGCTAGCTATGTGTGCCTAACCCTTTAGTTTTGAGTATGAGAAATGTGGCATATGCTAGATCTTGGCGAATTAGATCTGCCTACGCAGAATTCCCCCAAGCAGATCTGAATGTTAGACATATGGGCTGCCATGAGGTGTATATAAGGTGCATGAAGCATCTCGCAGTGTAACCCTATGTGTACTAGTGTACCCCCCCCCCCCCCCTTTTAAAGGGGTGTTCCTAATGACTTACCAATGTGGTGTTTTACATATGTGCCTACATACAGTACCAGTGTATACATGCCACAAAGCTAAGGCTTTGCTTTAGTGGCCTATTAGACTATGTGTGCCTGGGCCTGCTTTACCGAATGGCTTAACTCTAGTGGCCTATGACTATAAGCCAAAAGCTCAAACATATTCAATTAGAACACGCATTATGTTTGGCTTTAACAAATGGTAACACGTTACAGGCTAATAGAGATGAGAAAAGAAACCCCCCACAACCACCTGAGCAAATACTATGATAATTTAGCATCATTTGATTCAAACCCTCTATACTCCTATTTGTAAATGTGGAGTCATCTGGACAACGTATAAATAATGGAGTATGACTAAGATTTATTCAGCTGAACCGAGCTTGAAAACACACGAGTAATTAAAAACATCTCATGAACATTTCTCATGTCTACTATGCCTAGCCGCAGTAACCTTACGTAAAAGGCTTGCTGCTGCTGTATCTTAATACGCATCTCTGCTGCTGTATGCTAGTATTTAACTCCTGCATCGAATGTAAGACTGTAAAACACCTTTCTTAAATAAGGCATTGTTTGATGTGTCGTAGATTAAGTAAAGATTCATATTTTAAACATGAATGCCTAGCCTGGGTGCCAGCCCGAAACCCGCCCACAACATTTTTTGGTCGGGAAGTTCGGTCTGGACTCAATCCGTTGAGGAGTAATTACGCTCGACTCCCAGAAGGCCGAGCCAATCAAATTGCCAGGGCGGGCTTTAATCGATGATGGACAGATGATCTGCGGTTACGTAATCACCCACATCACCAAAGAGCGCTTGGGTTGAATTGGTTTTCAACAAAGACGACTGCAGCAGGAGAATTGAGATGTTTAGATTCTGCTACCGCGTCTGTTATAAAAGAAATCGACAGCGCATTCATTTTAAAAGACGAACAGAGAACCGCAATCAAAGCATTTGTCGATCAGAAAGATGTGTTTGCCGTCCTTCCTATGGGATTCGGCAAAAGTTTAATTTATCAGCTGACTCCGATGGTCGCTAAGAAGATGGGACGCAATGAAAACCCTGTGGTCACTGTGGTTTCTCCTTTGGTCACACTCATGGAGTGCTTTATTATTACTTTACTCATTACTTTACTACTTCTTCCTGCGTGTGTGCAGTTGAGCTCTGTTGACAACTATGCATCGCTCAACATACGTCACTTACTGCGTTGCTCTGATTGGTTTTAGGTCTATCCAATTGAGTGCAGAGTTTTTCTTTTCCTGGTTCGGTTAAGACACGCCTCATAATCAAAGCCCTATGGAGCAGTATCAGACTCACATTCTGCCTAGAATATGAGTATGACGAAGTCAGGCTAATGAATGCCCAGCCATCCCGGTCCTGGAACAAAGAAGTTCCCAGAATTTAGTGATTGTGCTAAATGCAGATGCTGTATAGCAGTGTCCACCAAGAGAATAGAAATGTACCACGAACATTAGATTTACGAATCATTATTTGACGATATTTGGAAAAGAACTCAGATATTTGGACTGACATTCTATTATATCTATTGTCTGGATTACACTGCTAAAGCGTTAATACTTGGCATATCATATCTGTCCCAATGGTTATGTCAACAACACAATTTGAGAGTGAATCCCACATTGTCACTTCCTGAACTTCGCAGCCTGCAACCGACTCTCTTTCCTCAGCACAGCATTGACACTTATTCAATGCATGACATATAGCCGTGAGAGCGTGCAAAACTGCTCAGTCATCTCAGCCCGTAGTGATCTCAGAAAGTGCTGCTACCTCAGTGAGCTGAGCAAACTGCAATGAGTCTCCTATTTACACTCCTGTTGTAAAGCAAATACTTCTGCGTTCTAAGCAGTCAGTGATTCTGACTGATAACAAACACCTCTGATGGCCACCACTCATGATAAACGACATGTCCATGATCAAAAACGCCAACCGCTGCAAAACGTGCTGCAAACGAAAATTACTGACGTTCTCCAGCGCGCACACACACATACCTGGTGGAGCGTTTGCCAAAATGATACAGCATCACTGTGGCACTGGTGCTCTTGCTTTTCAGTTGAGAAATACACGGAAACTGCCTTGGCACGCTCTAGGTAAACTGAAATGATAATTATATGGGCAGTGAGTCTAATACAAAGGTATCCGACATTAGCATTGTTGCGTTGACTGCCGTTCATCGCCGCCCGCTGGCGGTAGTATGCATTTTTCACATGCGCTCAGGTGAGATTAATCTGTAATCAGCTGAGCGCGTGCAACGGCTTCTTCCTGGTATGTGCTGTCAGTGTTCAGTAAGGGCAAACGAGCCCACAAACAGTTTGGAAACTCTACAGGTTGCACTGCACAAAACAACAAACCCGTACAAACTCTGGAAGACTGCCGGTAAGAAAACTGATCTGCTTACCTGACTCATAGACTCCTGCCGTTAAAGGCAATGCTGTTCTGAAGCAGTGTTTGTTTTAAAGAGAACGCTACATTGCTACGGTAACTGTTTATGTGGGTGGCGCAAGCCCTAACTTTTTATAGTATTTATATATAGGATTTGTATAATGATGATTTAGAATGTTTGCATTGAATATGTGACTTTTTGTACAAGTGTGGATAATAATGGTTTAAAAAAAAAGAAAAAATTGTTTTGTACACTGGTGATTTCTCCTTTTTCTATTTGAAGGTTTTTCACCTGCTACTTTAAAAATAAAGAAAAGTCAAAATAAACGGACCAAATGGATCCAAAAGGACTTTGCTGAGTGGAATCCTGTTCTTTTCATATTCAGAGGCGAGGTTTTCCTTTTCAAGTGTGGGAAATTGTGCAGGAAAGCTACAACACTTGACAAGCATCATCGCTGTTTTCACACATTAATACAAATTTTGTTAATACATATGGAATATACTTTTAGGCCCTTTTAATGAGTGTGGAGTCTTTTCATGACATACACCTGCCTGTTTCTGACTTGTTGAAAGTTTCCTTAGTTAAATATACACTACGGTGCCACAGCCATCATTGATGAGAACAATGTGTGTGTCACGGGCGGTTGCGGCAATGATGAGAGGAATAGGATCTATGCGCAGGCAGCTACAATTGTATTAAACGCAAACTCAAAAACAAAACACTCAGAAAACTATAACTCAGAAAACTGAACAGAACATCATGGTTACTGTTGTGACTTCTAATGGGAGGAAGAACACTACAGAGTTCACATCCTATCCGAAGGGGAGGTTGGTATGTGGAGAATACATCACATGGACTTACATCTGGGAAGAACCACACATGGAAAAAAGTCCCTGCGGCAGGTCCTATCTGAAAAGGGAAGAACACTACAAACGCAGCGGGTTTCCCATTAGTGAAACTGTAACGTGGACAAAACATCATATGGCATTACCACCAGGGAATCACTACAGATGGGCATAAGGCCTAGCTCCAGCATACGGGCTGACCGAAAGGCCATGCATCACGAATACTGGGCCTGACGTTGAATTTTTTAGTCGAATTCGACTGCGGCATAGTGCAGGAAAAATAAGATAGATCAGGGCTATTCAATTCCATTCCTGGAAGGCCATGACCAGTAGAGTTCAGTTCTAGTCATAATCAAACATACCTGCCTTTCATAATCAAGTAAGGGTAAGGGTTAAATCCTGAAGACCTTGATTAGATGGTTCTGATGTGTTTAATTAGGGTTGGAACTGAACTCTGCTGATCATGGCCCTCCAGGAACAGAGCTCAATAGCCCTGAGATAGATCCAGGGTTTTCCGGTCTCAAAGCTAACGTGCACGTTTTTAGCTCAGGAAGGGAAAAGGCGGTGTGTACAAGCAGAGTATCCGGCCAGTTGATCGCAGCTTACTTGCTCATACCTGACAACACAAAGGATTAAACTGCCTCAACCCGAATATTGTAAAATCTCGTGAAGTTATTAGGTGTCGTCCAGCTTGCCCTCTGCAGATGTCTGTTAGAGAGGCGCCAATGGTTAGCACCCAGGAGGATTCAACACTCCTCAAGGAGTGAGTTTGGAATCTGAAGGGGCAGGGCATATTTCCTTGTGTCTGGTATGCCAATACAATAGCATCTATAATCCAGAGGGGGAACCAAAACAGACAAATAGCTGCTCAGAGCACCTGAAGCGGTCCAAGTAAATACCCAAGACGAGTACTGGACACAGCAACAATAAGGCTGGGGTTTCCTTGTCTCGAGGTAGTTCTTACAAATTTACCACTTGATCCCTAAAAGGAGTAAAGGAACTTTGGGCACGTAGCACAGTTGTGGTCTCAGGATTATGCAAGAGTAAGCTGGACCGAACTCAAGACATGTTTCGCTGACAGAGAACGCCTGCTGGTCCCACACCCTCTTGTTGGAAGTGAGTGCGGTCAGGAGCGCTAAGAGGGTCCTTAGCTTGCCTTAGCTTTGATTACTCAAAAGGAGCTCTCTGTAGGTCCAGCAAGACAACAGAGAGATACCATGAGGGAATAAGGCATTGCCTAGGAGGATTCAACCTCCTAGCACCACTAAGGAACTGATGATCAGGTTGTGCTTGCCTAAAGACTTACCGTTCACTGCATCATGATATGCTACTCTGGTGGCCACATACACTTTAACCCTCTGGAGTCTGAGCGGTTTTCTGGGCCCTTGAGATGTTCTGACATGCCCTGACATTTGTGCTTTTTTCAGTTGCTTATAAACATATTAATGGCAAAGGTGTAAATTCACTCTATAACGCACAAACAGGGCTACCATAATATGTGAGCCACGTGTATGTACATGTTTTAATTTTTGAGAGAATAATGTTTATGCGTGGATATTGAAAAAACTAAAAACTAAAATTTCTGAAATAAGGCCACAAAACACATAGCAAATATGTGTCAATAAGACTTTTGACCAATGGATGTCGTCGCCTATAGTTTTTTCTTCAAAATTATGTGAAAATAGTCTTGCTTTATCGTTCAAATAAAACCATACATTGATTTAAATTGATGTAAAACAGGTTTTGCTTGGAAAGCCAATATGCGAGGGGGCGTGAACGAGGAGTGGTTTTCACCTGAATTACCACCCACTCTGCATAATGATGAGCCATTCACACAGGTGTGAAACTGGCTGAGCCACAATGCAAGGACAAAAGATATTTAGAAGACTTATATTGACCATTTAAGATTTTGCTTACATCTATCTTGTACATATGTTGTGCTATTTTATTAAAAAGGTTACAATTACAACAATAATTACAATTTCAACAATATTTCAAGTGTACTCTTTCTTTGTAAAAAAAAAGGAAAGATTATAGGCCTACATTTTATCTATGTATTCATTACTTTGAATATAGCCAACATTGGAACAGCGAACATCTTAGTTGATGACTTTATTTTTGACAAAAATATTAGGCTATTTTATATATAGAAATTGCTAAACAAAAGCTTATTTGACGAGGCAGTATATTCTACAGTAAAAACGGTACCCAAATCTACTAAACAAAATGTTGTCTTTCATATTTCGCCTGACTGTAAAGTTGTTTTCATGAAATATTAGGGCATATAAATGTTAATTTGCAGTTTACGTTGCTTATACAAATAGCCTACATTTTATTTCAACATATTTCAGTCGATTTTTACTCATCTCAGTATAGCAATACAGTTTGCTAAAACATCATCATTCGTTGACGATAGGCTTACTTTAAATCCAGGAAATTTGTTAATGAAAAAATTATTAAAATTAAGATACAATTGATACAAAACGAAATTCGTTTTAAAGAAAGGATTTGTACTTTCTGTTTTGAGGTCTCTGTGAAAGTTTGAAAGTCTTTTAGTGTTTTTTTTTTTAGAGCTCGCGTCCATAATGGAGAACTGTCACGTAATATTGTTTTTTGCCAGCTGTGGTAAACAGCGCGCATCTTTGCCGTTCATTCATTCATAAACAGAAACCCGAGAAGGAAAAACTTACTAGTATTCCTCAGCTCGTATTCCTCGTATTCCTCATTATTCCTCACAGTGCTGCGAGACGGTGTAAGCAAGTAATGCTCTGAATAAACTTGTGTTTTGGTTTTCTCGAGCTGATACGGGGGGGGGGGTGTCAGAGAGAAGGCAGAACTCGCTTCGTGTTTATTTTTCTTTATTTGTCGAAAAGCACAACACTATGTTTTTATTGTGAGTATACACAAAAATAATACACATTTAACAGAATCGATTGATGTATGGAACTCCTATGGAAAATCAAAGTCAACAGAGTATTCATGAGTTTCTTTTACACTGATAAAAAAAAAGCGAGCTGGTATCGCCGGCGATACCGTCGACCTCAGGGGGTTAAAGGTGGAGGGGAACAGCTGACCTTCCAACTTCTCCTGCAGGAAGGAAAGCGCCAACCCGACTGCGCATCTTTGTGGGTCTTCCCCTCGGGAAACACACCAGTTAGCGTAGAGCAGGGAACGGCAACTGGCGGCCCGCGGGCCAAAACTGGCCCGTCAGCAATATTTTCTGGCCCGCCGGATTATTTTGGCAGTCCTAAATGCTGTACAAAACTCTTCCACTACTTGAGAAAAGCCGTAGTCGCGCGGCGATTTCACCGCCGCATACTGTGTGAAACGCCCATAGGGAATCATGCGGTGCAGGATTACATTTTAAAGTATAACTGTGCGTTCACAACGGACGTGAATAGCGCGTCAAATTCGCGCCTGCCGCGTCTAGTTATACGCTTGACCACTTTGTGTCCATTCGCGCGTCAAAAGACGGTAGCGGTCAGAACTCTGGTGTACTTTGGACGGAGCGTGCGGTCTGACTGACAATAGCCAACTCCCGACATCTTTTGACAGCGTATCCGCACTTAATTCTGACCGCCTGTACACCTATCTCTGAGGAGCTGTTTGGTACTGAAACCATTGTCAGTCAACAACATTCTTTTTTTGCAAGGATGTTTGAAATAGTTCGACAGAAAATAGCCTACTTCATTTCGTCAGTAGGGCAATATGTTTTTCGTTTATGTTGCTTAGAAACTTGAGTGATAGGCTTTGTCCTATTTAATTCATGTTATTTATATTTCATATTTTTTTTCTGTGACATTTTTTTTCTCTGCTGACAGTACAATGTTAAAATAGCCTAATATTTATACTGACACGAACACAATTTTTGTATAGCATTTATAATTATTATAGGCTACTCCAATCTCCTTCTTTCCATTAGAGACATTTGAATGTGAGATTATGGAAACGAGATCTAAATTTTGTGGACCCGTCAGGTCGGGAAATAAAGCGGGTGAACACCGAGTGTATTTTAAGCGGTTGCTGAATAGAACCTTGTGGGAGCGGGACGAAAAAAAAACAGTCCCACGCAGACCTCCTTAAACCTTAGGTGTGTATGTGTGTGTCCCCGAATAAATAATAATAATAAAAAAGGAATAAAGTTCAAAAGTCGGACTGTACGGAATGAGGCATGATTGCTATTCACACCTTTATTAAAATGGCTGTAATATGTTACCACAATAGTAGCCTACTTGATCTGTTTAAAATGGTTTCCTTGATATATGCATAAGGTGTTAAATTAAAACTTAAAAATCAAAATTTAAATTTGTCTAATCCAGTAATTCATTTTTTCTATTTTTGATCTGAGCACAATCAGAAAATCAGAAAACCCGTCCTTATTTTTTTTTTTTTTCATTTCAGTTTAGGAAATAAATAATGGAAAAACAAGTCGTTTTTCATCTTTTTATTTTTGGTTTTAATTTGAAAAAAAACAAAAAACGATTGAATGAATGATCCACGGACGGTGACGGACCCATCATATTCCGCAATTATAGGCCTATATAAGAGTATTTAATTTGTATCCATAGGCCTACTCTGTGTAGCTGGCCCGCCATCTACTGGCTAAAAAAAATATTGGCCCGCGGCCAAAGTTACTTGCCGACCCCTGGCGTAGAGTCTCCACTTCAAAGCATAGGCCCGCCTCATTGACTGAGTGATGGTGTCTAATAACCCACTCAAGTCTTCTAGGTCCTGTCCAGGGGCCAGATGTGGAGGTTCTCAAGGACTAAGCATGGGTGCCAAATTGTACCCCGTCTCCAAGAAATGAGGTCCTTCCTCAGAGGAATTTGCCAGGGAGGGGCTGTCATCAGGAGAACCAAGTCCAGGTGAGCCAGTACGGCACAACCAACAGGACCCGTATTCTCTCCTCCCTGATCTTGCACAACATCTGTGCAGGCAGACTCACTGGGGGAAACGCTTATTTGCACAGGCCAGCTGTGTGCCAGTTCATCTGTGCCGAGGGGGGGCTCACTCAGGGAATACCACAGAGGGCAATGCGAGGATTACTGGGTAGCAAACATCTATCTGCGCTTTGCTGAATCAACTGAAGATCAGCTGGACCACCTGGGAGTGGTGTCTACATTCTCTGTGGAGCTAGGATCAGCCAGTCATCGAGATAATTGAGAATGCAAATGTACACTTCCTTTAGCTGGCAAAGTTAAGTGACTTTCTTCAAGACGCAAGGAGACATGGACAGCCTAACCCTCGAAGGCAAACAGTTAAAATTAGTTTACATGGGGAGTTAGTGTGTTCAACAAACTTGCATCCGATGTGAACTCCATGTCGGGAATGCGTTCCTCACATGAAATCCCCAATTGAGTGGATTCCTATTCAGTTGCCTGTTTTTTGCCTGCAGAGTTTTGCTGTTTAATTAGCTCCTGAGCAACACAATAAAGCTGCTGATAATACTGAATGGACCGTATATAGGGATGCTGTAACAGGCGTTGTATTTCCATAGGTAGACATGAAACAGCTGAGAGTCAACTGATGTGACCAGACAGAATTAACACCACGATGATTTGATGTGTTACCATGGCAACACTATTTAATATATCAAATCCTTTTGCAATTTCTTATCAGCCATGCCTTGATATTATTCTGACCAAGATTGACGCAATCTGGGTAAATGGAAGAGTATAATTTTAAAGGCTCTTGATTTCATACAGCTCAAGTTTGATTTAAATCTCTCAATGCACACAGAGTATATGAGACACTTACTGTTTCCCATTTCTCTACATAAATGTATTGCCTCACCATATCAAAGTCATTCGAGATATCAAATATCTGTTAGCAATTTTGTTGACAATCAGAAGAATCCCCTCGTAGGAACCAAAACTAAGAGTTTGTGAGCATACCCAAAAATGTTTATATTTCTTTGTTAAAAAATAAATAATAATAATACATTTATAAATATAAATAAAATACTCCATAAAAGAACACTAGGGTCCTAATTAACATACTGTAAATAATAATAAATAAAAATATTTAGGCAGCCTACATCAGATATGAATATGCAATAGCATGGTTTAACATCATTGTTCAATTGTATTTTTTTAGAGACAGCTTTTGTTGAACACAAGAGAATCTCACATTAAATGCAAAAATTGTGAATCTACTCACTTTTCTGGTACAAAAGCAAGTAAGCTTCCCCAGACCTACATTGAAAAGATTAAAACTACAATCACTTTCATTCTCAGTTGATTAAAGGTAGGGTAGGTAGGAATTTTATAAAAAACTTTTTTCCAAATTTGTTTAAACTTTCTATATATATCAACACATAATTAAAATGTAAGTACTCTGAAAAAAAGAGTATAAAAATCGAGTGACTCTAGACCGTTTAATCTGCATTAAACACAGCTCATTATTTCCATTCGGGACGAAACAAAGGATTGGCTTAGGCGACTGTCACTCTCTCGCAACCATGGCAACCACCCTTTTGCCGATCTGCCAACTTGCGCGCGCACCCGTTTGATTTGAGGAATTCAAGAGGCACGGAACCTAGGAATAGCAAAACAATGGCAGAAAAAGAGCAATCAAAATTCAAATTACCGGCATGCAGTTAGCGAAGGCAAACAAGGCAAAAAAGGAAGACAGTACTAGAAAAGGTAATGAACAAAAAGTCTTTGGATAAACAAAGAAATAAAACGCGTGTCAATATCCTCGGACCCTAGTTGCACGGCCTCTTGCACGACCTCCAGTGGTGGACGAAGTACACATACCATGTACTTGAGTAAAAGTAAAGATACTCAAGGTAAAATATTACTCAAGTAAAAGTAGAAGTGCTGCCTTTAAACATTCACTTGAGTAAAAGTACGAAAGTATTTGCATTCAAATGTACTTAAGTATCCAAGTACTATGATTTTTTTATGGCTATAATGTCCTATTATAATTTTTGTCACAAGACTCTTGCTTAAAGGGTTAGTTCAGGATTTTAGACATGAATCTCTATAGCTTCCCCATAAGCAGTGTGGTGCATTGACCATGACTTATCCCCGACAGCGTCCTGTGAGCCGAGCTCCGGTCCAGTTTTGGTCAAGATGAAATTAGTCCGGCAAGTTTGCTGGGGTCACGGCAATAAAGCTTTTTTCTTCTCAAATCAATTATGTGTTCAAAAGAGTGATATATTTGCGTCACTAAAACGTTGTCTATGGAGAGGTCAGACCTCGTAATGGCTTGGCACTATTTTCTCCCCTGTCATATCACTGCGCGCTGCCGCTACCTACAGCCAGCTGCGAGCTGCGCAGGCGCACACCACTTTTTCAGTTGTTCGGCAGTGTTTACAGCAGTGTTTACGTGCTCAGAACAGCTACACGAACGAGCTAACATAGCTACTCACCAAGAGCGATCAGTTTGTACAAGCTTTGTAGAAAATGGTGCGGAATTGTGACTATCCGGACTGTAGGCTACAAACAAAGATGTGGCACTTTCTCCTCACACATTTCAAAGATTTCCTGTGGCAGATGTTGCTCTGAGGCGACTTTGGCTCATTGCTCTGGGCTTCAATGTGAACTCCAAACTGGCGAAGATAAAGAAGCTATCCTTTTGATATCCTAAAAGATATCCTTTTGGCTGTGTGTCGAAGTCAATGTTGTCATCGTCGCTGCTGTAGTCAGACATGTTATCGTTCTCTTTACGAGCTGTAAACAAAGTGACACGTGCGCGGCTCCCAGCTGGCTGTAGGTAGCGGCAGCGCGCAGTGATATGACGGGGGAGAAAATAGTGCCAAGCCATTACGAGGTCTGACCTCTCCATAGACAGTGGTTTAGTGACGCAAATATATCACTTATTTGAACACATATTGATTTGAGAAGAAAAAAGTTTTATTGCCGTGACCCCAGCAAACTTGCCGGACTAATTTCATCTTGACCAAAACTGGACCGGAGCTCGGCTCACAGGACGCTGTCGGGGGTAAGTCATGGTCAATGCACCACACTGATTATGGGGAAGCTATAGAGATTCATGTCTAAAATCCTGAACTAACCCTTTAACTCAGTCTACGTGAAGACTCCAATGTCACTCTTGTCACATCAATCTATTAATAAAATGACATTAATTAGTCTATCTATATATATATATATATATATATTTGAATTGAATAAATTTTTTGTGTGTTTAATTTTGGCCGGAAAGGGGACTGTTCCCAAGAGGTATAATACATTTACAGTCTTTACTGTAGGCTATATATTTTTCACGAGCGTCTATGGTTATAATAGGCCTATTACAAACATCTTATGATACATTCACATAAACCTGCACAATGCCATTAAATACACACACACACACATATATATGCATACATACATATATATATATATATATATATATATATATATATATATATATATATATATATATTTATATAAATTTTTTTTTCTACGTTATGAGAGCAGCCTATTTCCCTCCAAAATTAAACACCAAAACGTATTAATGCAGTGTTTCTGCTACTCCCCAGAAAAAAAAAATGCTATTGTATGCAAGTAATTTTAGTGTAAACGTAATAAGCAATGCTCATTATGCGTCAATATTTACCGATAATTGCTGCAATAATAGCTTCTGCTCTCTGCCCCGCTTAAAATCATTGGCAACGCGATTTGTTTGGAACTATTGAGAGCTACACGAATCACGTGACCGCCGGCGGCGAGATCACAGCGGCTGCACACTGTACAGACCATAGACATAATGTCTATGGCACAGACCATTCGAATGATATTAAAATACTGCGGGATCGATTAGAGTGTACTAGTGTAGACGGCTCTGTATGCTTTTCAATCACTCTCGCGATGTCATAAACTGATCGGTCTGTGCAGCTCCGGTTCAAGTCGAACAAGCCTAGTGTGTCGCAACCTTAGGGGCCGATCACACCTGACGCGTTTTTTGCAGTGAGAGGCGCCTATTTTCAATTGGTTCTCCGCGCTGTTTATGCGTCTACTGCGCCTGCTGCGCCTCGTGTTTTATCGCCTGCTGCGCCTCGCGTTTTTGAAGTTGAAAAAAAAGCAACTCCGAGCGGAAAAAGCGCCCGACGTCATCGCGGTTTTTTCCACTGTCCAATCGGGTGAATGGAGAGGCGGGCCTTACGTTTTAGTGATGAAAGCTACAGTTGCTTGAACGCCAGGAGAGTGCGATCATAGAGGATAAACTTGTGGTGCTCTCGCGGGTTACCAGCTTAACGACTTCACGAACCGTAATTACCACAATGTTAACGGAAAGTAAATAAAGGTAATAAAAGGCTGATTTGACGTTTACTTGACTGACAGGATAGCTGTTTCATTGGTTGCCTAGCAACATAAAAAAAACGCAGCGCACTGCTCGTTCTGTGTAATGTAAAGTGCTGTGCACCTCGCGTTTTCGAACCTGAAAAACGCGTCAGGTGTGATCGGCCCCTTACTGTCTATGGTCTCAACTCTCATATTTAAAGCTCCAATCTGTAGGAATTTTGTAATAAAATTTCCAAAAATAACTTGCACAGTGTGATATATTTCCTCCAGTTGTGTACTTACAATATCTCAAAAGTCTCCAAAGATGTTTTATGTCAGAGAAATTCCGATTTTAAATAACTGGCCGTCCCGGAAAAGAAATGTCGCGCCTCAGTGACGCAATGTCCGCTTTCCGGTGTGGACCATGTGATAGGATATTCCACCACACCGGATTTTTTTTTTTTTTTTTTTTACAACAACTTTATTGAGGTTTTTTTCTTATCACCATAAACAATAAAGACGTCTGACAAAGAATAAAAAAAAAGAATAAAATAAAAAATATGACCCACCACACCGGAATATCGCATGGTCAAATGCGGAAGTGGTGGTTAAAGCGTTATAGCCATAGACTGTATGGTTATAGCTGTTATGGATCACAAACTCTTTGGCGAGTATTAAAGTGCCAACAAAACGAAAGCGTCCATATTCGGATACACTCAGACTGTGTGACAAACGGAGGAATAAAACCCAGATAAATATTGGCAGGCATTTTCGAGATGGAGAGAGCTGCGCGTCAATCTTGGACTTGACAGAGACGATCTGCTCTCGCGAGTGTATTGTAGACAGGTAAGACATGCAACTGTCAATAATAGCACTTATAAACAAAGTTATATTGCTCTTTGTACTTTGGTAAGGCTTTTTATCACGTGTGGTGACCGAGATTATGGCAGTACAATTAAATACAATCGGATATGATGTTAAAAAAATATATTTAGTCATTACTTGCAAATGTTCGTTCAAATTTACTTTTAGATATTGGTTTGAACACGTTAAACAACACGGCATTAACCATAAAAACGTAAAACTGCACAACATTAACCAAACAAATCATTTGACAAATAGCTGTATGTTGTAACGGGATAATATAGCATAACATTTCACGTTCCTTGCAGTTCATTAATTATGATGACATAAAATAATACGATCAGACATACAGGTAATACAAAAACGAATAAATTCATTAATTCCATGTGGATATATCGCTATTAAAAACGACATCTCCCATCGTCACCTCCTTCATAGCGTCATCAAGCTTCGCCTTTGTTATTGTTGGAAACTGCGCCCTCTTGTGGTCAAATACCAAAGTCACATACTGGAGCTTTAACGGCTCTGGTTCACGCAGATAGCGCCAAGGCAAGTTCAAAACAAAGCACGCACGTTGTAGGCTAGTGATTGGTGGCTCGTTTGACCAGTTAAGTTTTTATCCACTCATAAATAAAAAGGAACGAGTGATTTTGAAAATGTAGTAGAGTAAAAAGTATGATATTTGACTTTGAAATGTAGTGGAGTTAAAGTAAAAGTCTTCCAAAATTTAAATACTTAAGTAAAGTACAGATAAGCAAAAAAACTACTTAAGTACAGTAACGAATTACATTTACTTCGTTACTGTCCACCACTGACGACCTCCTCTGCTTTGCCCTCGACCCCGGACCTGTCCTCGAGCTGACGATGCGGTACTTGTCACCGGAGTGTAGCGTTAGTCCTCATCAGTCAACAATGCTTTCATCATGGAAACTCTTACATGCAGAACACCGTATATGTTATGAATCTTACACGAAATTCATCTTCATCACAGTGTAACTGATGGTAATGGAAAAACGTGTATGATGCAACCTGTTTTTAGCTTTGCCTTATAGATATAACTAGCTCGTTAGCGAATCAAAAAAAAAAAATACTTTAAACTTTACCAATATCAATATGCTAGCTTGATAGTGAGTACTAAAATACATCTTATTTGTTTATATTCATAATGATAAAGTTAGATTTTGTTTATTACATGTGATTCTGACATGATGTCACTACATGCACTGTGCTCCTTCCTCTCCGCTCGTCTCAGGTAAATAATGCGTTCCAGCTCAGCGGTCGGAGTCGCGCGTTCATGTGTTTTGGGGGCGTGGCTTTGGAAGGAGCTCAGAAGGGAGGGGGTGGAGTGAATGGAAATAATGAGCTGTCTTTAAAACAGTCGTGAGAGGTCTACAGACACTCGATTTTTATACTTTCTTTTTCAGAGTACTTACATTTTAATTATGTATTGATATATAAATAAAGTTTAAACAAATTTGGAAAATAATTTTTTTTGACAATTCCTACCTACCCTACCTTTAAGAAATGAACAGAGTAATTTGACGTTATTGGCACGTACCTTTTCAGTTTGCTCTCATCAGTCTGAGGGAAATCAAGAGAACAGTTGAATGAGATTAAGCAACAGAAAACAGTGGTAATTTAAATATAAAATAATAACACATTACCTCTGTGACACGACTGTCATCAAAACGGTACCACTTGTTATCTGTAAAAGATTGGATGACAGCAGTGTAGTGACCGCCAAAACGGCTCCCTGTGTGGTTGATCACAGCATAGAGCGAATACCCCTGCTCCTGAAACAACATAAAGCAGGTTATCACTAAACTTATGCTTTTTGGAAATATATTACAGTTGTCTGTATTTCATAGATTGTGTTCTCTAATCCTTACAGCTTGATATAACTTCATCCTATCATAGCAAAATAAAATAAAAGGGTTTATGGTGTAGTGTTAGGTGGAGTTACATACCTGAAGAGATAAATGAAGCGGAACATCCATGGGGCAATCATTTTTCACAAACCCATGTCTATAGTCATACACAAACCTTTTGAGGTGCAAAGGCAGTATTGTTGGATATTCGTGTATTTCACAACTCTGTGTAAAAAAGTAATACAGGTTTGTTTTTTTGTAAGGCAATTTAATTGCAAACCTGTAAAGCTGCTTTGGAAAAACTTGTATTGTGAAAAGCGCTATACAAAGAAAATTGAATTGAATTGAACTGAATTGAATGCACCAGAGAAAATGGGGTGCCACTGAAAATGTGAGACAAGTGTCATTTGAACGCTATTCAGAAGTATACTAGCTTTGGAAAAATTTGGCTCTTAAACATACATTGAACTTTGTATAGAAATGCAGCAAAAATCCATTTTACCCAATCTGTATCTCTTTTCTCATCGCAAGTATCACAGTACATCTGGTCCTCTGCAACTAATTTTGTAGACTCAAAATATTTACTAACTCCATCTTCCTGAAATCAGAATAAAATGTTTTATTATGATCTGCACACAAACCCTCTTTTAACATACAGTTCTGGAAAAATTAAGAGACCACTGCAGAATTATCTGCAGTGAAGAAGTAAACCAAGTAAACCAAGTAAGCCACGTACAAGGTTGTCCTGGAAGAAAACTTGTTTCCTTCTGCTCTGACAATGAATTCTTGCACCAAGAGTGGCATAAAGTCACCCAACATCAATGTGAAAGACTGGTGGAGAGCATGCCAAGACGCATGAAAGCTGTGATTGAAAATCAGGGTTATTCCACCAAATATTGATTTCTGAACTCTTCCTAAGTTAAAACATTAGTATTGTGTTGTTTAAAAATGAATTTGAACTTATTTTCTTTCCATTATTCAAGGTCTGACAACACTGCATCTTTTTTTTGTTATTTTGACCAGTTGTCGTTTTGTGCAAATAAATGCTCTAAATGACTATATTTTTATCTGGAATTTGGGAGAAATGTTGTCAATACTAGTTTATAGAATAAAACAAAAATGTTAATTTTACCCAAACACATACCTATAAATAGTAAAACCAGAGAAACTGATAATTCTGCAGTGGTCTCTTAATTTTTTCCAGAGCTGTATAATCGTGAATACAGAAAGTATTTGATTGAATTTTCCCTCACAAGTGTGAACATTCCATCTCTGATGATTACAGGAATCTGCAGTGACTTGAATGGGCTGTCATCATGGGACTTGTGATTTTCTGAACATATTCTGATATTTCTCAGAGTTCCACTAAAGACCTGTTTCAGTTAAATTAGTTATTACCAGAAGATCAACAAGGAAACATTCTGTTTTTCTGCATTGTTGCATATTAAATGAACAGGAACAGAAATAGGCTACCTTGGCCAAATCAGGGCCTACTTTCTCTAGGATATCAAGGAAGTATTCCACAGCATCCTGCTGCTCATATCCTGAAAGAGAATACAACACACTTCATACACACAAACACACTGCAGTTACAACTAAATATTTCCATATATTATATATAATTCCCATCATAAACTTACTCTGTATACCAAGAGACTTGATAATTCCATGAGTTGAGACACTCTTATCACCCCTGGCCTGATTGCTGAGCTCTTCAAATATTTCCTTTAATGCTGACACTAATTTCCCATTCGTTTCACTGGGAGCTCTAAAAAAATTATACAACTGTTTTTTTTTAATTCAGTAAAATTTTTCAAATTATCCACTAACAATTCAGACAGATGAAAAAATAAAGAAGACAAAACCAACAACACCACTGACCCCTGTAGAACTCTCTCTCTGAATGCTTTGGTCATGAAGAGCACCTGCAATGTTGCATTCAAATAGCAGGTTGCACCTCGATTGGGCAAACCTCTATAAGAACCTAAGGAGAGGCAGCAACAGTTTTAACAAAAACAATAATCATATCAGTAGTAGCAGTCATACTGGGAACGGCAGTAATTGACTATTGACTTTGATTTTGAGATTATAGATTGTAAAATCATTAAACAAAGTCGACAGCTTCATTACATTTTTGTCAAATCCAATCATGAACTTTGGCCTCTAAAAGAGTCATTAACGGTACAGTATCTTTTTATATTATATCTATATAAAATAATTTTGTTGCGGTTTCATGTTTTGCATAGCTATGTTTCAAGTCAAGTCTCAAGTCTAGTTTATTTATAAAGCCCTTTCCACTACAAAGTAGACCAAAGGGCTGTGCAAAAAAAAAAAAAAAGTCTTAAAAAAAACCAACAACAAGTTATAATAAACAATACCTTTCACTATTTAAGAGGTTTTCATTTTATTTTTAAATTACTTATTTTTTACATTTCTCTGATGTTTTAAGAAACTGGACAAGTATGTCAACTCACGAGGAACTTGTTTTTTTTGTCTTGTCTCCTTTGGATCCTTTATATGCATCATTTTAATGTCCATTGCCACCTGATTTACTTCTCCAATTAAATTACCTGCAGAGAGAGATACAACTACAACTTAACCTCTCTGTACCACATTTAAATACAATTATTGTAACTGAATCTAATATGTATACACTGTTTTGTGAAAAAAAGGAAAGAAAAGAAAAGAAAAGGGACACGAAAATACAGCACACAATGAAAGGAATAGGGAACAAAAACAGTCTTTATTAGATCCACAATGAACACTCAAAAGAAAAGTAAACAATAAAAAATCAGTAACACTTTCTATGAAGCCTGTATTTATACTGTAAGTAGTATGATACTGTGCAGATCCTAAAGGCACAATATGTAATATTTTTGTAATAAAATACTCAAAAACCACTTGCACAGTGTGATATATTTCATGCAGTTGTGTACTTACATTATCCCAAAAGTTCCCAAGGATTTGTAAATCCAGAGAAATTCCAATTTTAAATAATGGCTTGTACCTTGTGATTGTCGCCTATCAATGATGTAATATCCGCACTATCCTCGGTTTCCACTTTATAGAAACCATGACAACATACGTAGACAAATGCGGACGTGGTGTTATACAGCATCTGGCATGCCGCTGTTGTGTCGTTCAGTCATCATGGATCGTGATTATTAACTGGCGATTACAGAAAATCCCCCCAAAAACTAAACGTAGATCAACTGAGGCAAGCAGGCTTTGGGACAAACGGAGTGTGGCAAACAGGACGCGGCCGAGAGCCGTGAGAGAACAGCGTGAGGTTGGTGTGTGATTGAAGCACCACCTGCGAGCTGCATCGGTCTCTATCTCTCATGGAGGAGCTTCATAAGCATAAAAGGGGGAGCGACGATAGTGAAGGACGAGAGAGGACCAGGCCTGGACTACTTTACCTTATGTTTTGTTCATGTCAGTCGTCCATGAGGGGCTGACGCTTTTACTTTCGTTTTGTTTATTTTATTATTAAAGTGTTTAAAATTGTATTCTTAAAGTGCTTGATTTGCGTGTTGAGGATGATTGCCTTAAGACTAATTTTATCACTGAAATGGCTGAAATGGTACTGACTAAAAAATATTTCCTATTTGAAAACCGGTATTATTTACAGAGTGAGGACACGGCCATGGGGGCTACCATGGCTCCTGATTATGTTGATTTATATTTGGGTTTCTTGGAGGACAGATATGTTTTCAATAATTACCGTTTTTTCTGACAACATTATTTTGTTTAAGAGATACATTGATGACTGTTTTGTTATTAACAAAGGCTCTGAAAGTGATTGTGAAGCATTTGCTTTATATGTGAACTGTTTAAGACCTTCAATCAAATTCACATATCATGTGGGTATCACTAATGCCAATTTCTTGGACACATGCATATCAATTGTTGATAAACAAATTGTCTTTTCTCTGTATAGGAAAGATACAGCAAAGAACAGCCTCCTTCATGCTAAGTGTGCTCATCCAATCCCCTTAAAACGTGGGTTACCCTATAGCCAGTTTTTAAGACTCCACCGTATCTGTTCTAAGAAAGAGGATTTTGAGCCTAAAGCTCAGAACCTGTATACAGATTTCAATCACGGGGATATCCTAATAAGCAACACATTCTCATACCCAAGACGTCACTTTTTGTCACTTTCAACCATGCTTCAATATCTGACGCTCAAAGCACCCTTTAGCGTCCATATGTGACGCTTCGGTTATGGGTAGGTTTAGGCGTCATGTAACTGACGCTTTCGAAAGCGTCAATATCCGACGCACAAAGCACCCTTAGCGTCAATATGAGACGCTTCGGTTGGGTAGGTTTAGGTCTGTGGTAGGGTTATGCGTCTCATATGGACGCTAAAGGGTGCTTTGAGCGTCAGATATTGAAGCATGGTTGAAAGTGACGTCTTGGGTATGAGAACGGGCTGTAATAAGTGGCTCGATACTGCACTTGAGAAAGTTCGTATTTTACATTCACAGGAAGAAAGCAACTTAATCACAAATAATAGAAAGAAGAGCTTCCCATGTGCTTTCAAATACACTTATAGTCCATTGCGTAATGACAGTAGGAGGATTATTAAGAGTCATTGGCACATTGTTCAAAGCGATCCTCAGTTATTGAATATATTCAATGATCAACCACTTTTTGTGTCTTCTGGGAGCTCTAGTCTGAGGGACAAGCTTGTTCATGCGGACACTCACATCTCTTTTCCGACTACTCTTGTCAATGCGAGTTTGGTTTTTCCAGCTCGAAAGTCAACGGAGAGTTGCTAGACCACACTGGCTGCTAAATAAATTTTGCTGCCGCTAGGGTGCGTTTAGATTTCTAGGCTAACTTCTTGCACTAAATATGTCAAATGTAAATCATTCACACAATCCTTCTACACTAAAAACATACAAGATTAGACAATTGATTACTTGCAAGGGTACATATGTGATCTATATTATCATCTGCTCGTGTTTACTGTTATATGTAGGCAAAACCACATGTGCATTACACACAAGAATCATTGAACACACAAGTGCCATTCGAAGACAGGATGATACATCCCCAATCTATCGCCACTTTAAGTTTGTCAGACATTCTTTGTCTGACATGGAGCCCTATTTTAACGATCTGAAACGCTAGTGTCAAAGCGCAAAGCGCAAGTAACTTTGTGGGCGGGTCTCGGCGCTGTTGCTATATTCCTGGCGGGATAAATGACTCTTGCGAATCTTGAAAATCTAAAAGGGGTTGGTCTGAAGTAGCTTCATTATTCATAGGTGTGGTTTGGGTGTAACGTGAAATAAGCCAATCAGAGCATCATCTCACATTCCCTTTAAGAGCAGATGCGCTTTTTCCTTGGCGTATTGCTATTATAACGGCGGATTTGCCAGGCGCGCGCCAGAAGCGGTTCACAGCCGAGGAGAGCAACACTCTCGTCACGGCCGTAAAAGAGAGAGAAGTGACATTGGGGATGGAGAAACACACCCAAATTAGCTTCGGTTAAACAGGCATATAATAATGTGGGTAAATGTGTAAGCTAGATGTATTCTTTTACATGGGCGTCAGTTTGGTTTGAAATGTGCTGGGGACAGAGACGCATTCGGAAGTGCATTTTCAGAAGTGCTGGGTACAATGACGCATTCATTTTTTTTTCTCTCTTTCGCGCAGGTTATGTTTTGAAAGACGATGTCCTGTAGCTCAGGCACGGCCCCACTTTTCAACAGGCCCACCCAAAACTTTCACAAAAAAAAAAAAAAACTTTTACTATATTCTAATTTTGTCAATAATTATATTAAAAAAATCGCCAATAAGCTCATCATTTGTGCTAAAATAGTGTTTAGTTTTAAAAACCATTTTATAAAGCTGGTTATATTTTGATGTTTCTGCGCAAGTTCAGCAGACAGTGAGGTTCAGGTTTGTTCCGATCAGAGCTTGTGAGTGGAGAACGCATTTCTGAATATTCCGCTCCGCTCGTTCATTCCGCAGGGTCGCTCGCTCAACCCAGATGTCCTGTTGCCTGGTTCGAAAATATGTGGAATAAGGGCTGCTTCCAACTAAAAGTTTTAGTCGAGTAGTAGGCTAGTTGTTCACTTAAGTCATTCGTGGACAAATCGCCCCTTTATATTAATTTAATTACTTAGGCTATATAGCCTACAGGATAATGAGCTTACATAATAAAGCCGCATGAGCACACGACCGCACGCATAAAGCTTGCCACAAAGAACCGGTAAAAGTAATTATTATGAATGCGTCTAAATGTGTCTAAATACGCTGTGAATGTGAATGTGCATTATACGCTGAGTTTCGGTTCATTTATGAGACGAACTCCAGTTCACTCGCCGGCGCCTCCATGTCGTGATTCTGCTATATTTACTTCTTATTTATTATGACCGCCGCTAGCGTAGCTAGCGAAAGCGGTCATATAGGGATTGTCAAAGTTTTTTTTTTTTTTTTTTTCCGTCACCTTACTGAATTTTTCGTCAACGATACCAGGGACACCGAAGCACCGGGGAACATGAAATTTGGTGGGCATGTAGCCCCACTAGACTTCTAAGGAAAAATTTCGTTTGGTCCCCGGGGGCCACTCCCCCCCCGCGCTGGGCCCCCCCAAACCCCAAAAAATGCAGTTTTTCCTAAATAACTACCTGAACCGTGGCACCGAGGATGAAGAAATTTTTATGGTATGTTGGTCTACTAGACTTTTACGGAAAAATTTCGTTTGGTCCCCGGAGGCCACTTCCCCCCCCGCGCTGGGGCCCCCGTAAATTTTTCGTCAACGATACCAGGGACACCGAAACACCGGGGAACATGAAATTTGGTGGGCATGTAGCCCCACTAGACTTCTACGGAAAAATTTCGTTTGGTCCCCGGGGGCCACTCCCCCCCCGCGCTGGGCCCCCCCAAACCCAAAAAAATGCAGTTTTTCCTAAATAACTACCTGAACCGTGGCACCGAGGATGAAGAAATTTTTATGGTATGTTGGTCTACTAGACTTTTACGGAAAAATTTCGTTTGGTCCCCGGGGGCCACTTCTCCCCTGCGCTGGGGCCCCCGTAAATTTTTCGTCAACGATACCAGGGACACCGAAACACCGGGGAACATGAAATTTGGTGGGCATGTAGCCCCACTAGACTTCTGCGGAAAAATTTCGTTTGGTCCAAATCCACATGCACAGACACAGACAAACACACATGCGCACACATGTACGCACACATACATACACGCACAGACACACACACACACACACACAGACACACACATACACAAACACACACACATACACACACACACACACACACACAGACAGACATGCACATACTACTGCTTTTTTTAGGTATATACATAAACACGCAATACAGCCAAATTACTCCACGTCATTTATTTTTGTGGAAAGCCAGTGCAGGCCTGAGCGGCGGTCATATTTTGTACCGCGATGCGGTACATCTAGTTAAATCCAGGCAAGTGGTTCATGAAACATTGATTAAAATTAAGATATAATTAATACAAAACGAAATTCACTTTAAAGAAAGGCAGCTGTTCTGTTTGAGGTCTCTGTGAAAGTTTTAAAGCAGTGCCGCTTTCAGAGCGCTCACATCCGTAACCGAGAACTGACACGTTGTTTTTTCCCTCATAAATCATGGAAAATAAAATAAAATGAATATTATAATGTTTTTTTGTTGGGTCAGACAATGATTATCACATTTCTCTCTCATATTGCTCCTCACAACCACTGAAAACGGTCAAAAAAATCGAACCAAAAGTCAAATTAATATGGACGGAAGTTAAAAGTGGTGGGTACAAAATGACTCATGACGAAATCTGGTGGTTACGCATCCCCCCCGTCCCCCCCCCCGAAATCGACGCCTATGTGCTTTTATAATAAATTGTCTATCTATCTATCTATCTATCTATCTATCTATCTATCTATCTATCTATCTATCTATCTATCTATCTATCGTTTGTAATAATATGATTTGCACAAATGAAAACTGCTGCTTCTGTGTAGATTAGAGAATCAAAGTGTATGCGCGTTGTGCACGCTATACTTATTTATTTTTTATTTATTTATTAATTTATTTGACAGGGACAGTGTACATTAATTAGCATTGCTGCAAATGCACCAGAATTAGCCAAAAGGCTATTTTTCATCCATTGTCCCTGGACAGATCTTAAAATTGTCTACCTAAAAAAACACAATAAAAAGATTACAGTGAACAATACAAATATAAAAAGCAATAAAATAGATATAACTCCTCACATCCTGTTGATAAATACAAGTTTACCAACATACAGACATTGGGCTCTATTTTAACGATCTGAAACGCAAGTGTCAAAGCGCAAAGCGCAAGTAACTTTGTGGGCGGGTCTTGGCGCTGTTGCTATTATACCGGCGGGATAAATGACTCTTGCGCCCGGCGCAAATCTAAAATGGGTTGGTCTGAAGTAGCTTCATTATTCATAGGTGTGGTTTGGGCGTAACGTGAAATAAACCAATCAGAGCGTCATCTCACATTCCCTTTAAGAGCAGGCGCGCTTGTTCTAAAGCGGATTCTATAACGGCGGATTTGCCAGGCGCGCGCGAGGAGCGGTTCACAGCCGAGGAGACTGACGTTCTCGTCAGGGACGTTGGGGATGGAGAAACCCACCCAAATTAACTTCGGTTAAAAAGGCGTATGATAATTTGGTTAAATGTGTAAGCTAGATGTATGCATTTATAATACATTGTATATCTATCTATCTATCTATCTATCTATCTATCTATCTATCTATCTATCTATCGTAATAATGTATGATTTGCAAAAATGAAAACTGCTGCTTCTGTGTAGATGAGAGAAGTGTATGCGCGTTGTGCACACGCTACATTGATTATGGCCAAGCATGCACCCTTAAAATAGCATATGAATAACATGCGCAACGCGCCACTGACTTTAAACCATTTTTTCCTGGTTAGTGGCGCAACTGTTTTCTAAACCTGCAAAATAGCATGAAGGAACGTTTGCGCTGGAACACGCCTCCTTTTTTGCGCTGAACCGCCCCCGGGAGCGCAAGTTCATTCCCTAGTTTAGCGACGTGCTTCTGTGGAGGAAAAAACGCGCTTTGCGCGGGTGCAAAATAGGAATGATACATGCGTCGGTGTACAAAGTCAATTGCGCTGGGTGCAAGATAGGGCCCATTATGTTAATAAAAAAAAAAAATATTATATTATACACATTAACACCACAGAGACACGAGTGGCAACAGGTTGGGTTGAGTGAAGATACATATTCTTATTAGTGCTGACATGTTTGATGTGATATGAGCCAGTTTTTTAGATGTTTTTTAAACAGAGTGTATGTGGTGAGTTCTCTGATGTTCTGAGGGACAGAGTTCCACTCCTGCGCTGCTACGACTGAAAAGGCACTCTGACTAAAAGCACTTTTCCGTAGAGGAACAACACAGTCTCCTCGGGCCGACCCTCGTGTTACTCTCTGTGTGGTGTTTCTGATGTTTACAAACTGACTGAGTGGAGGAGAAGACAGACCATGGATGATTTTGTAAAACAGACAGAGGTTTGAAAACTTAATGACATTTTCCCAACTTAAGAACTTATGCTTTTGTAAAATGGCACAATGATGATACCTAAATGTTTTTTTATCCACAATTTTGATTGTCTGTTTATAAAGTGACTCTAAAGATTTTAGTGTTGTTTTATTTGCCTGTGAATAGGTTGTAAGACAGTAAGTGATATGAGACAGTACCATACTGTACATGAACATTTTAGCTGCCTGAAGTGACAAGTTTGATCTTATGAACCGGAAATTTGCGATATTAAATTTGACTCTATTGCAGACCTTTTTTATCTGTGATTTAAAAGTTAGTTTAGAGTCTATTATGATGCCTAAGTATTTGAATTCTGACACAACTTTTATTTTTCCCCCTGTCACAAAAATATCTGCCTGATTATTTGAAATGTTTGATTTAGAAAAGAACATTGAAACTGTTTTATTTACATTAAGTTTTAAGCAGGATTGATTTAACCATTCAGAGACATGGGCCATAGACTGTGTGAGTTTTTCAGCAACTTGTTTTGTGTTTTTACCATGGGTATAAATGACTGTGTCGTCTGCGTACATCTGAATATGGACGTCTGGACAAACAGAAGGGAGGTCGTTTATATAAAGTGAGAATAGCAGTGGCCCCAAAATAGAGCCTTGAGGAACCCCCGTGGACATAGCGAGGGGCGGTGAGTGGTAATCACTGATCCTGACTGACCGTGAGCGATTCGATAGATATGACTCTATCCATTTTATTGCATCTGCGGAGAAATTAAATTTACTTAGTTTGATTAATAATATTTTATGGTTTACAGTGTCAAAAGCTTTTTTTAAATCGGCCATTTCAGATTCTGTGACTGTGCCTAGGTTGAAAATTGGCTCTGAGTTATTTATTGGACAAATATTTAGATTGTTAAATGGTAAGCTTTGGGCAATAGTGGATACAGATTCAATAAAAAAATTATTGAAGGCATCTGCAACTTTGTTTGTATTATTTGTAATTTGTCCATTTATCTTAATTTCTAAAAATTGTTTCCTTTTTGTGTCTTGTCCTACAAGTTTTTTAAGTTGGTTCCAAATTGTTTTAGAATCCCCTTTTGCATTTTCTATTATAGTAAAAAAAAAATTTGCTTTGGCCTTGCGTATAGCTTTAACAGTCTTATTCCTCAATGTTGTAAATAGATTTTTAGCACTAGCTGACTTAGTTTTAATTGCATTTTTTAGCGCACGATCCCTTTCTTTCATTAGTTTGAGTATGTCCGAGTTCATCCAGGGAAGTATGTTTTTATTGTGTTTGTGTTTAACTTTACAGCTAAAATCTTTAATTGTTCTCTCAATTGTCGCCACAAAAGATTCAGAGTCCATTTCACAATTTGTTCCCAACAATATGTGATCCCAGTCAATCCGCTGGACAGCACTATTAAATCCTTCCTGGTGGTTTTTTGGGATTCCAACAAACTCACGGTCTCTGACAGAATAATCAAATCTCTTTTTTGAGAGCTTTCTGGCCACAAGGATCAAATTGTGATAAGAAAGACCAGCTAACATATTGTATGATTTAGATAGTAATAATAATAATAATAATAATAATTTGTTATATTTATATAGCGCTTTTTCTGAGACCTCAAAGCGCTTTACATAGATGGGGGAATCTCCTCAACCACCACCAATGTGCAGCATCCACTTGGATGATGCGACGGCAGCCATAATGCGCCAGAACGCCCACCACACACCAGCTTACTGGTGGAGAGGAGACAGTGATGAAGCCAATCAGTATATGGGGATGATTAGGAGGCCATGATGGGCAGGGGCCAAGGGGCAAATTTGGCCAGGATGCCGGGGTTACACCCCTACTCTTTTACGAAGGACATCCTGGGATTTTTTAATGACCACAGAGAGTCAGGACCTCGGTTTAACGTCTCATCCGAAGGACGGTGCTCTTTTGGCAGTATAGTGTCCCCGTCACTACACCGGGGCGACCCACACAGACCCCAGGGTGAGCACCCCCTGCTGGCCTCACTAACACCTCCTCCAGCAGCAACCTGGTTTTTCTCAGGAGGTCTCCCATCCAGGTACTAACCAGGCTCAGCCCTGCTTAGCTTCAGTGGGCAACCAGTCTTGGGCTACAGGGTGATATGGCTGCTGGCTAAGAGAGAGATATTCTCTCAGGTCGGTTGGTAAATGCCAGATCAATCTGGGTGCTGCTTAATGTGGTGATTCTTGTGGGCCCTTTGATCCTTTGGACTAGATCAAATTTGTCAGTTATTTTTTTAAGCTTTTTTCTACATGATGTGTCCTCCCAGTTTATGTTGATATCACCCAAAATAATGGTCTCTTTGTTTAAGTTAGATTCTTTCACTAATTTTTCAAACTTTTCATAAAAAATGGCATCTGAAGAGGGGGGGGGCGATATACCACAATGATTGTGAAAGACATTTGTGGTGATAGCATAATATTTAAGCCCAACCATTCCAGATCATGATCATTACTTGACCATACATTATGGTCAAGCATGCGCCCTTAAAATAGCATAATGAACAACGCGCAATGCGCCACTGACTTTAGACTAGGTTTTTTCTGGCCAGAAAAATGGAAACATAAAACAGTAAAGACAGTTTTATGGAACAGTAAAATAGCACCAGGGATTGTTTGCGCTGGAACACGCCTCCTTTTTTGCGCTGAACCGCCCAGGGAGCGCAAGTTCATTCCCTAGTTTAGCGACGTGCTTCTGTGGAGGGAAAAGCGCGCTTTGCGCGGGTGCAAAATAGGAATGAAACATGCGTCGGTGTACAAAGTCAATTGCGCTGGGTGCAAGATAGGGCCCATGAAGTTCCTTGGCATCGAGAGGATTTTACCTCATAGAAGAGGCGGAGATAGAGATTGGATGGATGATGCAACGGCAGCCATATTGTGCCAGTGCGCTCACCACACACCAGCTATAGGTGGAGAGGAGACAGAGTGATTAAGCCAATTGAGTGGATAGGGATTATTAGGCGGCCATGATTGATAACAGCCAATAGAGGGAAGTTGACCAGGACACTGGGGTTACACCCCTACTCTTTTATGAGAAGTTCCATGGGATTTTTAAAGATCACAGGGAGTCGGGACCTCTATGTCTTATCCAAAGAAAGGAGCTTTTTTTGACATTATAGTGTAAGTAGGTAATGATTTGGTAAGTATAGGTACATAGGTAAGTATTATTACTGTTCTTTTGATTATTCATGACATGACATTATAACACATTATAAGGTTGTTTATAAGGCATTATGCACCTATTATAAATGCATTAAGAATACCCTTATAAAAAGGGTCAAAGTTCAAAGTTAAACCCACATCAAAGTTAAACTAAGAAACTAAAACTCACATCACCCGTAACAATTAACCATTACAGTATTTTTTTTCTTAGGTTTTCTAAAGTGTGCAGCTGTTGCTTTCTTCAGGTGAAATGGTCTTACCTGAATCTGAGGACTCTGGCAGAGCAGTCTGATCAGTGCTGGGGGTATGTGACTGTCCCTCAATGCTGTTATTAGAGGCATGGGAAATCACCCTGCTGATATTACAGAGCACACAATTACATCTAGCATATATAATGTCTAATAAGATTAATTCATGCATCAATAAGGCCTTACCTTTGCCCGAAGTGTGACCATGAGGAACTTCTTTTCAGTGGTTTTACATCAGAGTCCAGGTTAAGAGTTCTTCAAACATTTGAAGATATACAGTATACAGTGTAAGATTCTGCAGTATTATCCAGTTCCCTTTCGTAAAGGGAACTCCCGCTGCATCGATACTCGATACTTTGGGGAATGCCTTCGGCATGAAGCGTCTGAAGTCAACTATGGAACTATTCCAATCTTGATTGGTGCAACGTCACCCGTGACGTCGCATGTGACGGTGATCCGGAAGCTACAAAAGGGTCAATGTTAAATGTTAAAACAAAAGGAAATGTTAGCTTCTGGTCTTCAGCAAGCGCTTTATGTCATCTTGTCTGTTCTATTTGGTGTTGTTTGTCTCGTGAAAAGAGTATTATTTATGGCGAATAAAGAGAAGCTATTCAGGCAGTGTGCGTCCCCTTGCCCACGTTATTTAAGCGAGGATGACGCACACACGCTTTGTGTAGTTTGTCTGGGAGTGGAGCATGCACGGGCGGTGCTCGAGGGCGCTGTCTGTGCAAACTGTTTTCAATGAAAAAGCTCCGCTCCCGTTTGAGCTCGTTCGATCAATTAGATCAGGCTCGCGTTTCCAGTGCATCAGGTCCCGCGTCTGCTGAGGCAGCGCGCCGCTTGTATGCATGTGATTCGCACGTGGGGCTGGCATATGATACTGAGACGGTTGCGACCCTTTCTCAGTGTTTATTAACCAGCTCCACTGGTCTCGTGCACGGTTCGGAAGCCCGCGCTGCGGCTTCTTCCGACCGTGTTAAAGACACAGCGTTGATTTATCTGGCTCCGAGGAGTTAGATATTATCTATTAACACTGAATCACGTGGATATGGGGATTCGCCACCCCATATTCCCATTAGTGAGGAGTTGCTGGAGGTTGTAATCAGGGCAGTGGTTAAATTAAATGTTAAATGGCCATATAATAAGCTGGAAGCGACTAAGAAAAATAAAATGAATGAGCGCTTCCTGCAGACCCAGTCACAATCTTCGTGTCAGAGCCTTCCCTTTTTCACTGATCTCCATACTGAGGTATCAAGATCGTGGAAAAATCCATTTTCATCTCAATTATTTTCCCCCATGTATATATTTACTCATCCATTAGGGAATCTAATGAAAATGGTTATTAGGTGATGGCTCGGGTTGAGGAATATTTTGCAAAATATTTTCTCCCCGACATTGCGTCACCCGATAGCTCAGACACTTCCCTCCAAATCTCGTACATCGAATTTGTTAGGGAAAGCATATATGGCGGTTGGTCGAGCCAGTGCATGCCCACACACGATGGGGTTATTACAGGCATACCTGGCTGACCTCCTCAAGCAGGTGGATGATAACTGGGAGGTCTCACTCTATATTACTGAATTTCGTAGAGTAGCTGACTTATCTCTCCGTATTATTAAAGAGACGGCCCGTGCTATTGGCCGTTCTATGGCAGCACTAGTCGTCTCAGAGAGACATTTATGGCTTAATCGCTTGTGGATCGAGGAGAAATACAGGGCTTTCCTTCTCGATGCTCCCCTTTCACCTTCTGGCCTCTTTGGCGACGCGGCAAGAACCATTGTCGAGAGGCTTCAGGAGGCAGAGCGACAATCAGCTATCCCCAGTTGTCAGTCCATGTCTCATGGGGTTGCTAACTTGCTACCAGGGGGCAGCCTCATGGGACAGCCGCCAGCTCCTCATATTTTGAGAAGGTTTCCTCTCGTCACCGATGCCGCTTCGGGACACATCGGCTTCCAGCGAACACAAATCGCAGTATCTGCCCGAAGATGTTGCGGCACTGTCGAGTTCGCCGCCTCTCAGGAGGTCTGTAGAGAGCATATTTTGGTTAGTTCCTGCCAGTTAGCTGCTTCAGGTCACCGAAGCCATTTGGAAATTTATAGCCGAGGCCAGTCTCGACGGACTGGTCCCCATAATGGCATATTTAGACACCCCGAGGGGTCTTCAAAATATAGCCTAGGGGGTCCTGCTTATGGTGGAGCTAATATATAAATATTATCTACTAAGGGTGGTTCACATGTCGGCCAGCCTCGAGCAGGGTCGGTTTTTGGAACAGGAAGTCTAGTCCCTCTTAACACAGGAAACCTCAAAGTGGGCTCTTCCTTGGTTACGGGAGCCCGGGTTCTACAGCTGGCACTTCATAGTTCCTATGAGGGGGGGAGTTAGGCCTTATTTTGGATCTCAGGGTACTGGATCAACCTCCGAGGGGGTTCAGATTCAAGTTACCGACTGTCAGTCAGACCAGCTCCGAGGACTGGTCTGTCTTGATAGATCCACAAGCTCCTTAACTCCTCTTTCCCTTCTAACCCCATCACAGGAAGTTTCCGAGATCCGCTTTTGGGGGGAAAAGCGCATCAGTTCTGGACTCTTCCAGTCGGCCTAGCCTTATCCCCTCGCACCTTCACTAAATGTATGGACACGGCCCTTGCTCCATTGAGACTTCAGGGGGTCCGTATCTTATAGATGACTGGCTCATTTTGGCTCAGTCAAAAAGAACTAGCAATTCAACATCGAGATGTTGTTTTGCGTCATCTGAGGTGCGTGGGGTTGAGACTTAATGTGAAGAAAAGTTCCTTAACTCCTCTTCAGAGGACTACATCCCTGGGAGTAGAGTGGGACTTAGTCACAATGCGGGCACAATTGTCTCCTGCTCGTATAAATACTATCTTAAACACAATGAAGAGTATTAGGTAGGTTAGGCCAGGCTATCACTGTCAAACACTTTCAAAGAGTTTTGGGTCTTATGGCTGCAGCTTCCACAGTAGTACCCTTTGGTCTGCTCCATATGAGGGCCTTGCAGTGGTGGCTCAGGAACAAGGGATTTTCTCCTCTGGGAAACCCTTTCCGTACGATCAGAGTTACGCGCAGATGCCTTCGTTCTCTTGTCGTTTGGAAGAAACCATGGTTCCTGTCTCAGGGCCCGGTTTGGGAGCACCATGTGAGAGAAAAACTCTGACCACGGATGCGTCCCTCACGGGCTGGGGTGCGGTTATGGAGGGCCGTTACACCCGAGGTACTTGGAAAGACCATCATCTCACATGGCATATTAATCGCTTGGAGATGTTGGCCGTATTTTTTGCCCTGAGTCACTTCCTTGTAGACCTCAGAGGCCACCATGTTCTTGTTAGGACAGACAATATGTCGGTGGTCTCTTATATCAACCGCCAAGGAGGTTTGAGATCTTGCCCTCTTTGTAGACTGGCGCATCAAATTCTTCTTTGGTCCCAGGACAAATTTCTCTCTGTCAGATCTATTTATATTCCTGGGGTTGAAAATATGGGAGCAGACATCCTGTCGAGGCAGGGGCTGAGGCCCGGGGAATGGCGGCTCCACCCTGAAGTGGTTGAGCTTATATGGAGAGAGTTTGGCCGGGCGGAGGTTGACCTGTTCGCTTCTCATGAGAACTCTCATTCCCCGCTCTGGTACTCTCTCTCACATCTAGCTCCTTTGGGCTTGGATGCCATGGTACAGATGTGGCCGAGGTCACATCTGTACGCTTTTCCCCCGATCGCTCTGCTCCCTGGGGTTCTAGAAAGGGTCAGGAGGTACGGAGTGAGACTACTCCTTGTAGCTCCGTACTGGCCGGCCCGAATTTGGTTTTCGGACCTTATTAGTCTCTTGGAGAGTCCTCCATGGAAAATTCCTATTAGGAGAGATCTTCTGTCTCAGGCTGATGGTATATTATTTCATCCCCGACCAGAGTTATGGAGACTATGTGTCTGGCCCCTGAGGGGGTCCCACCCATAATTAGGTTGCCCTTTCCACCAAGGTGGTCAGGACATCCATACTAGAACCCCACTCTACTAGGAACTAAACAATTAAGTTAGGGAGGGCATTGAACCCAGTTTATTACTGCCCACTGGCTTCAGTACTGGTGTTCCATCCCGCTCTCTAACGGGATCTCCTGTTCATGCTTATGGCCTCTGTGCCGGCCTCAGTGCCTTCTGCAAGTCTCTAAGGGTATTCTCGAAAGGACATTCCCACTGAAACTCCATGTTCCTGTAGATTGGAGGATGAATCCTTTTCATCCAGCCTATCGGCATCAGGCTGATGGGTTATCCCTGACACCCATCATGTCCTGTGGGTGAGGTATACGAATATATATTTGAGATATATAAGTATATATAGGAGAATCTATTGAGTCTGCTTCCTGCTCGTCTTACTCCCTGGAAGAGTGGTGGTGCTGCCCCCTCTTACTTGCTAGCGTGGGAGCCACTCAACGTTATTTTTGCCCGGTACTGAGGTACCTGTAGACAATGTTAAGATTCTTCGGGTATTCCATCCTCCATCGCATGTGTCGGATGGTCAAGGTCGTAGCCTTTGAGGTTCCTACATTAGGACTCAGGCTGAGAGGAGTCAGTCCATCTAGTTATGCATCAAGGGTTAGGAGCTATTCCCTTTATTAAGAGTACAGTTGGTTATCTAAAACCACTCATATTTGAAGTACAAGGTGCGCTTCTGCCTTCACCTCTCATCTAATATTTTCTACTGTCTGGGGCTCCCAGCCATGAGGTCAGTCGAGCCTCCGGCTCCAGACCTCCCCTTCTTGCACCAAATCTTATGACAAGCTAGTTTGGATCTGCCCTCTACTCATTCTATCGTCCGTGAGTGTACCAGATGCTTTATACCAGGGCGTTTTTTCTCTCAGTGTGGCGGCGTGGGTATTCGTTCCCCAAAGTATCGAGTATCGATGCAGCGGGAGTTCCCTTTACGAAAGGGAACGTCTCGGGTTACGTATGTAACCCTCGTTCCCTGAGTAGGGAACGAGACGCTGCATCCCTCGGCCACACTTTTCACGCCCCTGAGAACGACTTGCTTTGACCAATTAGAAGCTAACATTTCCTGGTTCCTGTGACCCTTTTGTAGCTTCCGGATCACCGTCACATGCGACGTCACGGGTGACGTTGCACCAATCAAGATTGGAATAGTTCCATAGTTGACTTCAGACGCTTCATGCCGAAGGCATTCCCCAAATTATCGACTATCGATGCAGCGTCTCGTTCCCTACTCAGGGAACGAGGGTTACATACGTAACCCGAGACGTTTTCCACAAGTAAACAATCAATATGGGAGTCACATTCATTCACATTTTCTCTAGTCATGATTTAGATTTAGATTTAGATTTGTCTAGTGAATCATGTAAGACACTTACTGGTTTGGCACAGCTGTATTTTCTTTGGTTCTCATTTTATCTGTAGAATAAGGAATAAAATCGCCTTAGATTTATCGCCTTAGGGTCCGGGACCTCCCATAAGCACCAAGGGACCCCCCATAAGGCCCAAAAAAATTACCTCAGGGGATCCCCTGGTTTTTCATTAAAACTAAAATAATAGAAACATAATTTATTAGGATATATCAGGGATGGGCAACTTCGGTCCTGGAGGGCCACTGTCCTACAGAGTTTAGCTCCAACCCTGAACAAATCACCTGCCTGTAATTTTCTAGTAATCCTGAGGACCTTGATTAGCTTGTTCAGGTGTGTTTGATTAGGGTTGAAGCTAAACTCTGTAGGACATTGGCCCTCCAGGACCGAAGTTGCCCATCCCTGGGATATATATATATATATATATATATAATTATTATTATTATATATATATATTTTTTATCAAAGTATTGTGCTGCCACTCCCATTAGAAAGTAATTCAAATTAGATTTGCGTCTGAAAAGACGCTCAAGTGCACCACACGCTGTTTTCTGAAGGAATTTACAGACTGTTGAATTTATAAACAGATACATTTTATTTATCGTGCCATTTATACGCCAAAAATAGTTTTTTTTTTTGTTTGTTTTTTGTGTAAATGATACGCACTGCAAACCCCTTGGGTAGGATTAGGGGTGTAGAGTACGTGCGTATTACACGCCATAAAGTGTGTATCATATGCACGCAAAAACTATTTTTGGCGAATAAATGGTACGAGAAATAAATTTCGTGCTATAGATAAGCACTTTCACGAGAGTCTGGCAGAGTGGATCCTCTTTTTCACCTCACGATGACGGTAAGATAATATTTCTTTCCTTTATGATTGTTTGGTAATTTACAGATCTGAATAGAATTTCGACATTAATGCTTGTCCGGGACACGTGCGTATGTTTTTTTATGGGACAAGTGAAAGAGAATTGTACTTGCCCAACCGGACAAATACCCTGATTAAAACAATTTTCAATATCAAAAAAATAAAATAAGAAATAACGTACTCGTAACCTCAGTTCCCTGAGAGTAGGGAAAGAGTATAGAGAGTATAGAGAGTAAAAATTAGGGAAAGAAATGCCCTTTATAAAGCTAAAAAAATTATTCTGATAAGAGTGTTTTCCTACAGTGATGTAATGAAACATTGACAATTTAAGTTTGAAGGAAGTAAAGCCTCTGTTTAGGCTGGAAATGTAATTTTGACAAAAGAAGAACTTATTTTATATAAATCTTAATTTTAAATCAGCCTACTTCAGTGTGATATTGTATCATATTGTCATGCTTAACACTGAGAATTTGAATAATTGAAATGTGATGATCAGATGCATATCTAAATCAGAAAATATCATTCAGGTTCGGGAGGTTGGCGGGTGGATTATTTATTTTTAACAGCAGATTCGGGGGACTCAAAGTGCACCAGATTAATGAATTTATCTTTAAAATGTACAAAATTTTCTTCCGGGAAAATGCCCCCCCCCCCCCCCCCGGACCCCCCTAGAGGTACCGAGCTCAACCCACAAAAAACCTGTGGGAAACACAGTAGGCTATATGATGGTGTATGAAAAATACACATTTAATTATCTTATTAAAATACATGATCGGGATTTTAGCACCTACGCCTCATTTTGAGCCAGGAAAAACCCAGATTATTACATAGATTTTGGGTGGAGAAAAGTCTTTGTTCATCAATTATGCACAGAGTTAATGCTCAGCTGCAAAAACATGTTCTGAAACACTATAAGTTAAGTAAATGAAATTATAGTATTATATGAAATAAATAAATGAAAATATGAATATTATTAAGTTTTTTTTGTTCTGTTTTTTTTTTTTGGGCCCCCCAAGAGCTTTGACACAATTCGAACATTGAGTGGGTGTTGGCTATCTGTGAATCCCAGTTCACCATCGGCCTTCCCAGCGACGGTGAACTCGAGTCCATTACAGAGTCTCGTCCCAAGATGGCCGCCGTTCCAGAGTCTCATCCCAAGATGGCCGCCGCCACGCCAGAGCCCTCATTCAAGATGGCTGCATCATTAGTTCATTTGGTTTTGCTGTGTGTAGTTAATTATCTTATTAAGGTCCTTTGTCTGTCCCATGTATATATTCCCTGTGTTCTCCCTCAGTCTCTGTGGGTTCTCATTGATGCTTGGTTGTGTTATTCTCCTGTGTTTTTTCCTTGTTCCAATGTGTTTGATTAAAGTCTTCCTTCCAACGTTCTACCTTGTTGTCAGCATTTATGAGCTCCACCATTCGTAACATACCATAATAAAGATTTTAAGGCTTGTCAGTAAACGGCCACTGTTATGATTGGCTAATTTCATTGCATAGGAAACAGTATCAACGCCCACTCGCTATTGCATGAGAGTAAGTGTTCTGAAAACATTATCCATATACAACCATCTTTAATAGACAAAGCATTATTGCATATTTTACTTTTCATTTTATTAGTCTAACAAGTAAGCCTACATCGCCCCCTAAAGAAATAAAAGTCTTTTGGGCATTAGGACCAGGGGGCTACTGCTCCTGCATGCGCTAGTGACTGTATTGTATTATATCGAAATATCCAATGCAGTCCAAGAGGATAGACTCATTATATACTAACTAAATATATACCGTTATGTAAAGAATACAGTATTTACACTTTATTATTGTACTCTTTCATATCCAAGGTTACGAATATGCTACAAGTTACGCAAATGTAAAATGTTTTTCTCAATTTAACAACATTAACTTTCAAAAGTGAAAGACAGCTGCTGCTGCTGCTGCACACATTAGTAACTGTATTGCACACCAGACGTGTCATTCTGAACCCGGATTTTCAAATTCAGCACGGTGATCCAAAGCAATGAATCCAATCACCATTTAGGCAAAGGTTTGCTTCAAAAATGATCACACTGCTGATGTGATCATACAGCTAGCACTTCTTGAACAAGTGTGTGTTACTGCATTACATTATTATCAACAAAGTATATCAGCATAATTTTTTATATCGGACTGATGCCGATTTTCTACATTTTGAGACATTTTAAGCAGAGCAGGCGGAGCTGGAGACCACCACAGTGGAGGAGGCGGACCTAGGGAACATCAAGGTGGAACAGGTGGAGCTGGAGACCACAACAACAGAACAGGTGGACCTAGGGAACACAAAGGCGGAGCTAGGAACCAACAAGGTGGAGCAGATGGAGCTGGAGACCACAACAACAGAACAGGCGGACCTAGGGAACACAAAGGCGGAGCTAGGAACCAACAAGGTGGAGCAGATGGAGCTGGAGACCACAACAACAGAACAGGTGGACCTAGGGAACACAAAGGTGGAACAGATGGAGCTGGAGACCACAACAACAGAACAGGTGGACCTAGGGAACACAAAGGTGGAACAGATGGAGCTGGAGACCACAACAACAGAACAGGTGGACCTAGGGAACACCAAGGTGGAACAGGTGGAGCTGGAGACCACAACAACAGAACAGGTGGACCTAGGGAACACCAAGGTGGAACAGAACAGGTGGACCTAGGGAACACCAAGGTGGAACAGGTGGAGCTGGAGACCACAACAACAGAACAGGTGGACCTAGGGAACACAAAGGTGGAACAGATGGAGCTGGAGACCACAACAACAGAACAGGTGGACCTAGGGAACACCAAGGTGGAACAGGTGGAGCTGGAGACCACAACAACAGAACAGGTGGACCTAGGGAACACCAAGGTGGAACAGGTGGAGCTGGAGACCACAACAACAGAACAGGCGGACCTAGGGAACACCAAGGTGGAACAGGTGGAGCTGGAGACCACAACAACAGAACAGGTGGACCTAGGGAACACCAAGGTGGAACAGGTGGAGCTGGAGATCACAACAACAGAACAGGTGGACCTAGGGAACACCAAGGTGGAACAGGTGGAGCTGGAGACCACAACAACAGAACAGGTGGACCTAGGGAACACAAAGGCGGAACAGGTGGAGCTGGAGACCACAACAACAGAACAGGTGGACCTAGGGAACACCAAGGTGGAACAGGTGGAGCTGGAGACCACAACAACAGAACAGGTGGACCTAGGGAACACCAAGGTGGAACAGGTGGAGCTGGAGACCACAACAACAGAACAGGCGGACCTAGGGAACATCAAGGTGGAACAGGTGGAGCTGGAGACCACAACAACAGAACAGGTGGACCTAGGGAACACCAAGGTGGAACAGGTGGAGCTGGAGACCACAACAACAGAACAGGTGGACCTAGGGAACACCAAGGTGGAACAGGTGGAGCTGGAGACAACAACAACAGAACAGGCGGACCTAGGGAACACCAAGGTGGAACAGGTGGAGCTGGAGACCACAACAACAGAACAGGCGGACCTAGGGAACACAAAGGCGGAGCTAGGAACCAACAAGGTGGAGCAGATGGAGCTGGAGACCACAACAACAGAACAGGCGGACCTAGGGAACACCAAGGTGGAACAGGTGGAGCTGGAGACCACATCAACAGAACAGGTGGACCTAGGGAACACAAAGGTGGAACAGATGGAGCTGGAGACCACAACAACAGAACAGGCGGACCTAGGGAACACCAAGGTGGAACAGGTGGAGCTGGAGACCACAACAACAGAACAGGTGGACCTAGGGAACATCAAGGTGGAACAGGTGGAGCTGGAGACCACAACAACAGAACAGGCGGACCTAGGGAACACCAAGGTGGAACAGGTGGAGCTGGAGACCACAACAACAGAACAGGTGGACCTAGGGAACACCAAGGTGGAACAGGTGGAGCTGGAGACCACAACAACAGAACAGGTGGACCTAGGGAACACCAAGGTGGAACAGGTGGAGCTGGAGACCACAACAACAGAACAGGTGGACCTAGGGAACATCAAGGTGGAACAGGTGGAGCTGGAGACCACAACAACAGAACAGGCGGACCTAGGGAACACCAAGGTGGAACAGGTGGAGCTGGAGACCACAACAACAGAACAGGTGGACCTAGGGAACACCAAGGTGGAACAGGTGGAGCTGGAGACCACAACAACAGAACAGGTGGACCTAGGGAACACCAAGGTGGAACAGGTGGAGCTGGAGACCACAACAACAGAACAGGTGGACCTAGGGAACACCAAGGTGGAACAGGTGGAGCTGGAGACCACAACAACAGAACAGGTGGACCTAGGGAACACAAAGGCGGAACAGGTGGAGCTGGAGACCACAACAACAGAACAGGTGGACCTAGGGAACACCAAGGTGGAACAGGTGGAGCTGGAGACCACAACAACAGAACAGGTGGACCTAGGGAACACCAAGGTGGAACAGGTGGAGCTGGAGACCACAACAACAGAACAGGCGGACCTAGGGAACACCAAGGTGGAACAGGTGGAGCTGGAGACCACAACAACAGAACAGGTGGACCTAGGGAACACCAAGGTGGAACAGGTGGAGCTGGAGACCACAACAACAGAACAGGTGGACCTAGGGAACACCAAGGTGGAACAGGTGGAGCTGGAGACAACAACAACAGAACAGGCGGACCTAGGGAACACCAAGGTGGAACAGGTGGAGCTGGAGACCACAACAACAGAACAGGCGGACCTAGGGAACACAAAGGCGGAGCTAGGAACCAACAAGGTGGAGCAGATGGAGCTGGAGACCACAACAACAGAACAGGCGGACCTAGGGAACACCAAGGTGGAACAGGTGGAGCTGGAGACCACATCAACAGAACAGGTGGACCTAGGGAACACAAAGGTGGAACAGATGGAGCTGGAGACCACAACAACAGAACAGGCGGACCTAGGGAACACCAAGGTGGAACAGGTGGAGCTGGAGACCACAACAACAGAACAGGTGGACCTAGGGAACATCAAGGTGGAACAGGTGGAGCTGGAGACCACAACAACAGAACAGGCGGACCTAGGGAACACCAAGGTGGAACAGGTGGAGCTGGAGACCACAACAACAGAACAGGTGGACCTAGGGAACACCAAGGTGGAACAGGTGGAGCTGGAGACCACAACAACAGAACAGGTGGACCTAGGGAACACCAAGGTGGAACAGGTGGAGCTGGAGACCACAACAACAGAACAGGTGGACCTAGGGAACACCAAGGCGGAACAGGTGGAGCTGGAGACCACAACAACAGAACAGGTGGACCTAGGGAACACCAAGGCGGAACAGGTGGAGCTGGAGACCACAACAACAGAACAGGTGGACCTAGGGAACACCAAGGTGGAACAGGTGGAGCTGGAGACCACAACAACAGAACAGGTGGACCTAGGGAACACCAAGGCGGAACAGGTGGAGCTGGAGACCACAACAACAGAACAGGTGGACCTAGGGAACACCAAGGCGGAACAGGTGGAGCTGGAGACCACAACAACAGAACAGGTGGACCTAGGGAACACCAAGGTGGAACAGGTGGAGCTGGAGACCACCAAAGCAGAGCTGGAGTCCCTCGAAGCGGAGCAGACTAAGCTGAAGACCACCACGGCAGGGCAAACGAGCTGGAAACCTGAGTCATGAGCGGGCTGAGGTGGAGACCACAAAGTTGACATAGGGCACAGGTTGTTCACAGACGGCCTCTGTGGCCATAATAAAGCTGTCAGGGGGTGCAGAGAGTTCTGAGACGGCCTCAATGGTTGGGTCGGAAACTGCCACCTCGGAGGAAGTTTGTGCGGCCCAGACACACAAAATGGTGGTTGCCATCACTGGGAGCACAGAGAAAAAGGGAAGACCTCCGAGATCGCCAGGCTTGGGGGCACTGGGACTGCCGGGCTTGAAATGCCGGCCACTCCCACAGACATCAGAGGTGGATGGTGCTGGCTAGGTAAACCCTGGTGAACAAAGCTCCGCGGGCGCCGGACTTGAATACCATCAAACCACTGTGGGCGGTTTTGGAGAAAAGAGTGAGAAGTACATTCCATCCTCCAACCTCTCTGAAGCAAATGGAAGATGTTCTGATAGACAAATGGTATAATAGTCCACTGCAGACAATTCAAAAGTTGTATGAATGTATTCTGAGAAGGTTGGAAGCTGTATTAAAGGCAAATGGTGGTTCAACACCTTATCAATAAAGAGATCTATTTCCCTGGTGTTCACATTATTTTGTCCAACCCCTTTATGACCTCCTCGCTTCCAGAAATGTCTACACTCATCCCCCTCACATTACTTTTAAATACACATTCATATAATGTGTCCCCATAACTTTTCAAATCATTCCAACACTGCTGGTGATACACAAAATATATATTTTTCTAATTCAATATCCATTTAAATCTAAATTGTGTGATTGTTGCTTTCTTCAGGTGAAATGGTCTTTACCTGAATCTGAGGACTCTGGCAGAGCAGTCTGATCAGTGCTGGGGGTATGTGACTGTCCCTCAATGCTGTTATTAGAGGCATGGGAAATCACCCTGCTGATATTACAGAGCACACAATTACATCTAGCATATATAATGTCTAATAAGATTAATTCATGCATCAATAAGGCCTTACCTTTGCCCGAAGTGTGACCATGAGGAACTTCTTTTCAGTGGTTTTACATCAGAGTCCAGGTTAAGAGTTCTTCAAATATTTGAAGATATACAGTATACAGTGTAAGATTCTGCAGTATTATCCACTTTTTCCACAAGTAAACAATCAATATGGGAGTCACATTCCTTCACATTTTCTCTAGTCATGATTTAGATTTAGATTGGTCTAGTGAATCATGTAAGACACTTACTGGTTTGGCACAGCTGTATTTTCTTTGGTCCTCATTTCATCTGTAGAATAAGGAATAAAATTGCCTTAGATTTAACATACCTCATACCATTATAAAGATTTTTGCACACACACACACACACACACACACACACACACACACACACACACACACACACACACACACACACACACACACACACACACACACACACACACACACACACAAAGGGCCCTATTTTAACGATCTGAAACGCAAGTGTCAAAGCGCAAAGCGCAAGTAACTTTGTGGGCGGGTCTTGGCGCTGTTGCTATTTTCCCGGCGGGATAATTGACTCTTGCGCCCGGCGCAAATCTAAAATGGGTTGGTCTGAAGTAGCTTCATTATTCATAGGTGTGGTTTGGGCGTAACGTGAAATAAACCAATCAGAGAGTCATCTCACATTCCCTTTAAGAGCAGACGCGCTTGTTCTAAAGCGGATTCCTATTATAACGGCGGATTTGCCAGACGCACGCGAGGAGCGGTTCACAGCCGAGGAGAGCAACGCTTTCGTCAGGGACATTGGGGATGGAGAAACCCACCTAAATTAACTTCGGTTAAAAAGGCGTATGATAATTTGGGTAAATGTGTAAGCTAGATGTATGCTTTTATAATAAATTGTATATCTATCTATCTATCTATCTATCTATCTATCTATCTATCTATCTATCTATCTATCTATCTATCTATCTATCTATCTATCTATCTATCTATCTATCTATCTATCTATCTATCTATCGTAATAATGTATAATTTGCAAAAATGAAAACTGCTGCTTCTGTGTAGATGAGAGAAGTGTATGCGCGTTGTGCACACGCTACATTGATTATGGCCAAGCATGCGCCCTTAAAATAGCATATGAATAACATATGCGCAACGCGCCACTGACTTTAAACCATTTTTTCCTGGTTAGTGGCGCAACTGTTTTCTAAACCTGCAAAATAGCATGAAGGAACGTTTGCGCTGGAACACGCCTCCTTTTTTGCGCTGAACCGCCCCCGGGAGCGCAAGTTCATTCCCTAGTTTAGCGACGTGCTTCTGTGGAGGAAAAAACGCGCTTTGCGCGGGTGCAAAATAGGAATGATACATGCGTCGGTGTACAAAGTCAATTGCGCTGGGTGCAAGATAGGGCCCAAAGAGTCAATATAGGTGCACTGGGGGAAAAAAATCATTGTACTTGCATATAATCTAAAGAAACTACATAGATAATAAGTACATCTTTTGACTAAATTATTAAAAAAATTGTATGATTTTGTGACCATATTCAGCAGTGGTAAAAATGTTGAAATGGGTGACTTGTCAGATTTCCAAAGAGGACTGCCACGAAAGGGGAGCAAAACATGCAGGAGAAGATGAGTATCTAGTGCCAGGAGCGGATTCCAATTCCAATTAAGGAGTAGATTTCAGACATTCCACAAAAAATCAAAAAGAACATTGGGCTAGTGGAGCAGATGCGGAAAAAGGGAGGGATGGAAGGCCAGGCCCATAGAGTGGACAACTGGATACTGAGGCACAGCAGGAAGCCAGGCCGGAGCCGGCAGATTAGGTGGCCACCCAGGCGGAGCTGGAGACCACCACAGTGGAGTAGGTGACAAAAAAAGGAGGAACAGGTGGATCTGGAGTCCACAACAATAGAACAAACAGACCTAGGGAACACCAAGGTGGAACAGTTGTATGAATGTATTCTGAGAAGGTTGGAAGCTGTATTGAAGGCAAATGGTGGTTCAACACCTTATCAATAAAGAGATATGACCTATTTCCCTGGTGTTCACATTATTTTGTCCAACCCCTTTATGTCCTCCTCGCTTCCAGAAATGTCTACACTCATCCCCCTCACATTACTTTTAAATACACATTCATATAATGTGTCCCCATAACTTTTCAAATCATTCCAACACTGCTGGTGATACACAAAATATATATTTTTCTAATTCAATATCCATTTAAATCTAAATTGTGTGATTGTTGCTTTCTTCAGGTGAAATGGTCTTACCTGAATCTGAGGACTCTGGCAGAGCAGTCTGATCAGTGCTGGGGGTATGTGACTGTCCCTCAATGCTGTTATTAGAGGCATGGGAAATCACCCTGCTGATATTACAGAGCACACAATTACATCTAGCATATATAATGTCTAATAAGATTAATTCATGCATCAATAAGGCCTTACCTTTGCCCGAAGTGTGACCATGAGGAACTTCTTTTCAGTGGTTTTACATCAGAGTCCAGGTTAAGAGTTCTTCAAATATTTGAAGATATACAGTATACAGTTTAAGATTCTGCTGTATTATCCAGTTTTTCCACAAGTAAACAATCAATATGGGAGTCACATTCCTTCACATTTTCTCTAGTCATAATTTAGATTTAGATTGGTCTAGTGAATCATGTAACACACTTACTGGTTTGGCACAGCTGTATTTTCTTTGGTCCTCATTTCATCTGTAGAATAAGGAATAAAATTGCCTTAGATTTAACATACCTCATATATAATAAAATTTTGGCACACACACACACACACACACACACACACACACACACACACACACACACACACACACACACACACACACACACAAAAAGAGTCAATATAGGTGCACTGGGGGAAAAACAAAAATGTACTTGCATATAATCTAAAGAAACTACATAGATAAGAATACATCTTTTGACTAAGTTATTCAGAAAATTTTGTGACCATATTCAGCAGTGGTAAAAATGTTGAAATGGGTGACTTGTCAGATTTCCAAAGAGGACTGCCACGAAAGGGGAGCAAAAAAATGCATGAGAAGATGAGTATCTAGTGCCAGGAGCGGATTCCAATTCCAGTTAAGGAGTAGATTTCAGACATTCTACAAAAAAATCAAAAAGAACATTGGGCTAGTGGAGCAGATGCGGAAAAAGGGAGGGATGGAAGGCCAGGCCCATAGAGTGGACAACTGGATACTGAGGCACAGCAGGAAGCCAGGCCGGAGCCGGCAGATTAGGTGGCCACCCAGGCGGAGCTGGAGACCACCACAGTGGAGCAGGAGACCAAAAACAGTTGGAGCAGGCGAAGCTGGAGACCACCACAGAGGAGCAGAAGACCAAAAAATGTGGAGCAGGCGGAGCTGGAGACCACAACAACAGAACAGGTGGACCTAGGGAACATCAAGGTGGAACAGGTGGAGCTGGAGACCACAATAAAAGAACAAGCGGACATATGGAAAATCAAGGTGGAACAGGTGGAGCTGGAGACCACAATAACAGAACAGTCAGACATATGGAACATCAAGGTGGAACAGGTGGAGCTGGAGACCACAACAACAGAACAGACTGACCTAGGGAACACCAAGGTGGAACAGATGGAGCCAGAGACCACATCAACAGAACAGGCAGACATAGGGAACACCAGAACAGGTGGACCTAGGGAACATCAAGGTGGAACAGGTGGAGCTGGAGACCACAATAAAAGAACAAGCGGACATATGGAAAATCAAGGTGGAACAGGTGGAGCTGGAGACCACAATAACAGAACAGTCAGACATATGGAACATCAAGGTGGAACAGGTGGAGCTGGAGACCACAACAACAGAACAGACTGACCTAGGGAACACCAAGGTGGAACAGATGGAGCCAGAGACCACATCAACAGAACAGGCAGACATAGGGAACACCAAGGTGGAACAGGTGGAGCTGGAGACCACAATAACAGAACAGGCAGACATAGGGAACACCAAGGTGGAACAGGTGGAGTTGGAGACCACAACAACAGAACAGGCGGACCTAGGGAACACCAAGGTGGAACAGGTGGAGTTGGAGACCACAATAACAGAACAGGTGGACCTAGGGAACACCAAGGTGGAACAGGTGGAGCTTGAGACCACAACAACAGAACAGGTGGAGCTGGAGACCACAATAAAAGAACAGGAGGACATATGGAACATCAAGGTGGAACAGGTGGAGCTTGAGACCACAACAACAGAACAGGTGGACCTAGGGAACACCAAGGTGGAACAGGTGGAGTTGGAGACCACAACAACAGAACAGGTGGACCTAGGGAACACCAAGGTGGAACAGGTGGAGCTTGAGACCACAACAACAGAACAGGTGGAGCTGGAGACCACAATAAAAGAACAGGAGGACATATGGAACATCAAGGTAGAACAGGTGGAGCTTGAGACCACAACAACAGAACAGGTGGACCTAGGGAACACCAAGGTGGAACAGGTGGAGTTGGAGACCACAACAACAGAACAGGTGGACCTAGGGAACACCAAGGTGGAACAGGTGGAGCTTGAGACCACAACAACAGAACAGGTGGAGCTGGAGACCACAATAAAAGAACAGGAGGACATATGGAACATCAAGGTGGAACAGGTGGAGCTTGAGACCACAACAACAGAACAGGTGGACCTAGGGAACACCAAGGTGGAACAGGTGGAGTTGGAGACCACAACAACAGAACAGGTGGACCTAGGGAACACCAAGGTGGAACAGGTGGAGCTTGAGACCACAACAACAGAACAGGTGGAGCTGGAGACCACAATAAAAGAACAGGAGGACATATGGAACATCAAGGTGGAACAGGTGGAGCTTGAGACCACAACAACAGAACAGGTGGACCTAGGGAACACCAAGGTGGAACAGGTGGAGTTGGAGACCACAACAACAGAACAGGTGGACCTAGGGAACACCAAGGTGGAACAGGTGGAGCTTGAGACCACAACAACAGAACAGGTGGACCTAGGGAACACCAAGGTGGAACAGGTGGAGTTGGAGACCACAATAACAGAACAGGCAGAACTACGGAACACCAAGGTGGAACAGGTGGAGCTTGAGACCACAACAACAGAACAGGTGGACCTAGGGAACACCAAGGTGGAACAGGTGGAGCTGGAGACCACAATAACAGAACAGGCAGAACTACGGAACATCAAGGTGGAACAGGTGGAGCTGGAGACCACAACAACAGAACAGGTGGACCTAGGGAACACCAAGGTGGAACAGGTGGAGTTGGAGACCACAACAACAGAACAGGTGGACCTAGGGAACATCAAGGTGGAACAGGTGGAGCTGGAGACCACAATAAAAGAACAAGGGGACATATGGAAAATCAAGGTGGAACAGGTGGAGCTGGAGACCACAATAACAGAACAGTCAGACATATGGAACATCAAGGTGGAACAGGTGGAGCTGGAGACCACAACAACAGAACAGACGGACCTAGGGAACACCAAGGTGGAACAGATGGAGCCAGAGACCACAATAACAGAACAGGCAGACATAGGGAACACCAAGGTGGAACAGGTGGAGCTGGAGACCACAATAACAGAACAGGCAGACATAGGGAACACCAAGGTGGAACAGGTGGAGTTGGAGACCACAACAACAGAACAGGCAGAACTACGGAACACCAAGGTGGAACAGGTGGAGCTTGAGACCACAACAACAGAACAGGCGGACCTAGGAAATACCAAGGTGGAACAGGTGGAGTTGGAGACCACAATAACAGAACAGGCAGAACTACGGAACACCAAGGTGGAACAGGTGGAGCTGGAGACCACAACAACAGAACAGGCGGACCTAGGAAATACCAAGGTGGAACAGGTTGAGTTGGAGACCACAACAACAGAACAGGCAGAACTACGGAACACCAAGGTGGAACAGGTGGAGCTTGAGACCACAACAACAGAACAGGCGGACCTAGGAAATACCAAGGTGGAACAGGTGGAGCTGGAGAACACAATAAAAGAACAGGCGGACATATGGAACATCAAGGTGGAACAGGTGGAGCTTGAGACCACAACAACAGAACAGGCGGACCTAGGAAATACCAAGGTGGAACAGGTGGAGCTGGAGAACACAATAAAAGAACAGGCGGACATATGGAACATCAAGGTGGAACAGGTGGAGCTGGAGACCACAACAACAGAACAGGTGGACCTAGGAAATACCAAGGTGGAACAGGTGGAGCTGGAGACCACAATAAAAGAACAGGTGGACCTAGGAAACATCAAGGTGGAACAGATGGAGCTGAAGACCACAACAACAGAACAGGCGGATCTAGGGAACACCAACATGGAACAGGTGGAGCTGGAAACCACAACAACAGAACAGGTGGACCTAGGGAACACCAAGGTGGAACAGGTGGAGCTGGAGACCACCAAAGCAGAGCTGGAGTCCCTCAAAGCGGAGCAGACTAAGCTGAAGACCACCACGGCAGGGCAAACGAGCTGGAAACCTGAGTCATGAGCGGGCTGAGTTGGAGACCACAAAGTTGACATAGGGCACAGATTGTTCACAGACGGCCTCTGTGGCCATAATAAAGCTGTCAGGGGGTGCAGAGAGTTCTGAGACGGCCTCAATGGTTGGGTCGGAAACTGCCACCTCGGAGGAAGTTTGTGCGGCCCAGACACACAAAATGGTGGTTGCCATCACTGGGAGCACAGAGAAAAAGGGAAGACCTCCGAGATCGCCAGGCTTGGGGGCACTGGGACTGCCGGGCTTGAAATGCCGGCCACTCCCACAGACATCAGAGGTGGATGGTGCTGGCTAGGTAAACCCTGGTGAACAAAGCTCCGCGGGCGCCGGACTTGAATACCATCAAACCACTGTGGGCGGTTTTGGAGAAAAGAGTGAGAAGTACATTCCATCCTCCAACCTCTCTGAAGCAAATGGAAGATGTTCTGATAGACAAGTGGTATAATAGTCCACTGCAGACAATTCAAAAGTTGTATGAATGTATTCTGAGAAGGTTGGAAGCTGTATTAAAGGCAAATGGTGGTTCAACACCTTATCAATAAAGAGATATGACCTATTTCCCTGGTGTTCACATTATTTTGTCCAACCCCTTTATGTCCTCCTCGCTTCCAGAAATGTCTACACTCATCCCCCTCACATTACTTTTAAATACACATTCATATAATGTGTCCCCATAACTTTTCAAATCATTCCAACACTGCTGGTGATACACAAAATATATATTTTTCTAATTCAATATCCATTTAAATCTAAATTGTGTGATTGTTGCTTTCTTCAGGTGAAATGGTCTTACCTGAATCTGAGGACTCTGGCAGAGCAGTCTGATCAGTGCTGGGGGTATGTGACTGTCCCTCAATGCTGTTATTAGAGGCATGGGAAATCACCCTGCTGATATTACAGAGCACACAATTACATCTAGCATATATAATGTCTAATAAGATTAATTCATGCATCAATAAGGCCTTACCTTTGCCCGAAGTGTGACCATGAGGAACTTCTTTTCAGTGGTTTTACATCAGAGTCCAGGTTAAGAGTTCTTCAAATATTTGAAGATATACAGTATACAGTTTAAGATTGTGCTGTATTATCCAGTTTTTCCACAAGTAAACAATCAATATGGGAGTCACATTCCTTCACATTTTCTCTAGTCATGATTTAGATTTAGATTGGTCTAGTGAATCATGTAACACACTTACTGGTTTGGCACAGCTGTATTTTCTTTGGTCCTCATTTCATCTGTAGAGTAAGGAATAAAATTGCCTTAGATTTAACATACCTCATATATAATAAAATTTTTTTGCACACACACACACACACACACACACACACACACACACACACACACACACACACACACACACACACACACACACACACACACACACACACACACACACACACACACACACACACTATTATTTCCAACCTTCATTCTGAGCCTCTGTCTGAAATGATCTATTTTTAAGGCATGGCTCCTTTAAGGCTTGTCAGTAAACGGCCACTGTTATGATTGGCTAATTTCATTGCATAGGAAACAGTATCAACGCCCACTCGCTATTGCACTGTCACATCCAATACAGTCACTGCTTCAAATTTAAACAAAAGTTTCTTTGCCAATTCTCCATAATACTGTGCCTCGTTTACAAAACAAAATGTTCAGAACAAACATATAATCCTCCGGCGTGATCCGGGACTCAAACTAGCTTTTTAAACTGAACGTTGTTTCCCTCTTCCATTTGTCCTGTTGTCGACAGACTCAAGCGTATGGAGTAGTGGAGTATCAGTGTAGACAGTGTGGACTCTATTTGCTATTCTTTATATTTATATTCTATAATTGCTTTCTTTATAATGAGGAGGTTGTTTTAAGCTCTGAAACTTGCAGGATATTTTAATGGTACAAAGACCTCTATATGTCAAAAGATCAAGGCAAATTTGATTTCTCATGCCATGACCCTGTAAGAATTGATAAATTAGGAAATTCCAGACAGTCTGTTTCAGGGGGTGACCAGACCCTGAGAGGACAAAAGGACCTCTCTGGAGATTACCATTTGAACTGGCCCTCATGCACCATCAAGACGAAAGTCTCACGTCCGAGTCATCCGAATCTACATCTCTTTCCCTCTCCCCTCACCCCCTCTCTCGCATGTTCAGATGATCACCTGAAGATCACCCAAGAAAATATATAGTTTAATGTGAATGATTATCACAGAGTATTTTCATGTTTGGTATCATTTAAAATGTCACAGTGCGACTGGTACAAATGTCCGATTTCCAAATAAGTGAAACAAAAGGTAATAAGGTTTTTGAAGGTTTATGGATAACTAGCACACAAGGAGGGGTTGGCCTCTAGACAAATGGTCTCCCTACACCCAGGGGTGCTACCTCTGAATGCAAATTTCCATGTGAAAGAGGTCTGGCTATTTAATGAAATTCAGCAGGGAGTTCGGGGTCTTTTCTGTACTTCAGATTGGTCCATGAGGCTGAGAGAGGGAAATCTCTCAGCCTCATGTATTTCTTAAAGTTGGGTTTGCATCTTCTCTCTATTCCAGAGCATTTGATGTTTTGTATCAATTATCTTTGAATTGATTATGAAATTGGCATGATACATTTACCTGACATAATAAATTGTTACATTTGATTATTCTAACTGACTTTGACATTATTTTCATTGAAGAGTTAAACGGAATAGTCAAACATTGCTCACTTTTAGTGAGGCACAGATATTATTAAAACCTTTCATTTATGGAGTCAGATTAAATAAACGAGTAAATATATGATCAATGTATTACAAATTTAACCAACCAATACTTTGCATGAGTGAGGACAGAACACGTAATACCTTCCACGTGTATTGGCGAACCGGCAATTGGACCAATATAGCGGGCCTTACAACCCCTATAAATCAGCTACCACCATCAAGCACAAAAGACAAAACCAAAACAAAACAAAGATTCATCCATACATGCAAAGAGTCAACGAAAACAGAAGCATGTGGCAAATAGCTACAGTTTTCAGAAATATTCAAAGTGACAAACAGGCATTATAACTGCACTTCAATTTCCATTTAAATCTAAATTGTGTGGTTGTTGCTATCGTCAGGTGAAATGGTCTTACCTGAATCTAAGGACTTTGTTGTAGCAGGCTGCTGAATGCTGGGATGAAGGGATTGTCCCTCACTGAAGGCAACAATATTCTTAAGAGACACCTATGCATCGCAAGCAAAATAAATAGAAATAACCGAGTTTACAAAATGGTCAACATCATCTAGCATAAGATCTATGAAGATGAAAGCATCCATATGAACTTTCTTTTATATCTAAGGTGAGTAGCCACTTGCAACTTATTTTCAATGGAATGACATAAACATATTTTGGGATGGGGAGAGCTTTTTGACTTTATCAGTTTGAGTAAGCCTTCTAAGGGTTCAGAGTATATTTTTCCCACATTAATTTCCCACATCTAGTACAATTATGTGGTTTTGTTTCATTTAAACATTGTATACTTTTTTTCTTGATTTACCCTAAAAGTCAAGTGCTTTTATATAGCGCTTTTAACAATATAGAGTTTCACAGCAGCTTTACAGTGATAACAGGAGATTACAGTAACAGAGATTGTTTAGGCTTTACAGCAGATCTAGAATAAAGTTATTGTCCAGATAAAGTTAGTTTGATTGATTCACTTCCGTTGTAAAGATCATTAGTTATTAACTTAGGGGCCGCTAACACACACCGCTCTAACAGAAAACCCTCAACGCGCTCCGGCCGCTCACTCGCACAAAACAGTGCCTGGTGTCTCGAGAACGCACTCCCGGAAATAGGTTCCCAAGGTGCAAACAATTATCTGTTATCTCTGCGCAAACACAGACTTCGTGCACATGCGCATTACGTGTTCAGTCCAAAGGTAAGCAAGTTTGAATATATATGTGTATATGTGCGCGGGAGTTGGTCCAAGATGGCGACCTGTGCAGATGTCTTATTCTGAGCTCCGAGACTCTGACCGAGTGCCAATGATTTAAATTGACTTATTGAGACTGTATCATCGATAAACGAAGGAGTGGAACGTTGCTCTTGCATCCAGTAAGTTCTTTCGCTCGAATAAAAGGACTTTAGCTGGTCAAAGTTTGTGAAATAGCAATTAGCTTACGAACTGTTCGTTGTTAGCCAAAGTTGTGCTAAACCAGGACACACGCGCAGTGCGCTGTAAACTAAAGTTTTGCTAATTAGCCAGGACAAGTGTGCTAAGATGTCAAAGAGAGATGCCAAGAAGGTGAGAAAGGAAGGCTTGATAATGGATATGAGGCTGAAAGTTCGTTCTCCGGTTTATGTACACCTCTTCCTGATACTCCCACAAAAACCCCAAATCCCAAGAAGGTCTGTACCAAAGAAGAGGAAACAGTTTCAAATGCTGACATCCTAAAAGCCATTAATGGCTTAAACAACCGTTTTTTGAAGTTTGAAGAAATGGTAATGAAAAATACAGCCGAGATTGTTAGAGTGCAAGAAAATGTGAAAGGGCTGGAAATCCAGTGGAAAGGCACTGAGGACACAGTAAAGAAGATGAGTGGCCAGATGACAATCCTGAGGGAGAAACAAGAAGAGTCGGAGCGGTACAGTAGGAGATGGAATCTTCGTCTTCTGAATCTTCCAGAAAGCAGCAACGAGGATGTGAGGAATGAGGTGCTGGAGATTATTGTGGAGATCATTCCAGAGGAAAAGAGCAAGCTTGGATTCATGGTGGACACTGTGCACAGGGTCGGTCGGACGCCCGAGAGAGGATCAAATCTGCACAAAGACAGTGCAGAAATAAACTGTGGCCTCTGTGAAGCAAGCGCGCGCTGACGGAAAGACAACTCAATGGCAGGGTCCTGCTGTCATCATTAACGGTGTGAGACACACCGCATAACTTGATAAACTTCCCTTAATGTGAGGTACAATTTCAAGTTAATTATGCCAACCGATCTTAATGGGTTAATTTGCTCTCCTGATAGACAATTAAAAGCAATATGTTCACTCTAATAGTTAAAATAAGAGTTTTAGGAGTTAATTGAGGTACTCGTGTTCAGAGTTTTCTACCAGAGTAAGCTAATCTCTGATATTTCCTATCTCAGAGTTGTTTTTCTTTAACCAGTCGCCATTCTACTTCATACATTTACAGGAGATATCATTGAATCAGTGACCTCAAATGAGGAGAGATGGATAATATTGGTTTTCAATTAGACAATTCCTTCTTTATATAGTTTGTAATTTATACAACTAAAATAATACAGATCAAGCATTATCAAAAATAATGTTTTTACAACTTTGTATGAAACTTGAAGCCTTTAAAAACAAATATAAGGATGCACACTTGATTATTGGAGGCGATTATAATGATGCTCCAGATGATCTTGTACATAAGTACCTGTAAGATTAATCCCTCATTCAACATTCAAAAGTATTACATATATTTGTGAACAACTGGCAATTATAGATGTTTGGCCTGACATTAATGAATTTACCTGGAGCAACGTCAATAGATCCTCACAGTCTAGAACTGATCTATGGCTTATATCTCCCTCTTGTCTGCAATTTGTGTC